>ML807720.1:0-50611 GCA_009831015.1 Picea engelmannii | reverse complement strand
CCTTTCTTTCATTCTTTCTTTTGCTTTTGCATGCTATCATTCTCCTTGATTTTCTGAACTGACTCTTTGCATGCCTCCTCTACGCATGCCACATCATGCAATGCTATGTTCCTCCTGTCTTAACTGCCAGTCTAATTTTAGACTAAAAGTCTTTCTGCTTTTCTTAACTCCAACTGCAGTTTCCTTTTTCTTTTATTCGTTCTTCTGCTTTTCCCATGCCAGCGTTCTCCCTGATTTTCTGAACTGGCTCTTTACTCTGCCTCCTCTACACATGCCACCTCATGCAACGCTGTGTTCCAGCAGTTGTGTTCCAGCAGTCGTGTTCCAGCATCCGTGTTCCAGCAGTCGTGTTCCAGCAGTCGTGTTCCAGCATCCGTGTTCCAGCAGTCGTGTTCCAGCATCTGTGTCATCCGTGTTCCATCATCTGTGTCATCCGTGTTCCAGCATCTGTGTCATTCGTGTTCCAGCATCTGTGTTTTTCGTGTTCCAGCATCTTTGTTTTTCGTGTTCCAGCATCTGTGTCATTCGTGTTCCAGCATCTGTTTCATTCGTGTTTCAGCATCTGTGTCATCTGTGTTCCATCATCTGTGTTTTTCGTGTTCCAGCATCTGTGTCATTCGTGTTCCAGCATCTGTGTTTTTCATGTTCCAGCATCTGTGTTTTTCGTGTTCCAGCATCTGTGTTTTTCCGTGTTCCAGCATTCGTGTTCCAGCAGTCGTGTTCCAGCAGTCGTTTTAGCATCTACGTTTCAGCATCTGTGATTCAGTATTTGTGTTTCAGCATCTACGTTTCAACATCTGTGATTCAACATTTGTGTTTCAGCATCTACGTTTCAACATCTGAGATTCAGCATTTGTGTTTCAGCATCCACGTTTCAACATCTGAGATTCAGCATTTGTGTTTCAGCATCCAACATCTGAGATTCAGCATCTGTGTTCACCATACACAATCGATAGCCATCAATGACAACCTTGATCATCTGCATCAATCTTCTATTATAGCCATATCTCCAACAAAAAGTAGTAGACTTTATACGGTTAGATCTGCCTTCACTTTAGAACCCTAGTGTAGTTCGTAGGGGGGTTTTCCCACTATATCACATGCCTCTGACTGTTGATATTTTTTTGTGATTCTATAAGAGGAACAATCAATCTACAGTGTTTGGCCATGTGTCCAAAGTTATTTCACTTGTAGCATTCTACTTCAGTGCTCAAGGATTCAAATCTGTTGTAACTTCTACTCTTTGCCTCATGAGACCTTCTTGTATAACCATTTTTTGTGTAGCCTTCATAGTTGTTGATGTTCTTGGTATTGGCTCTACAATTCACAAATTTATGCCCAAAATTATTACATGAATAATATAAACCAAGAAAAATAGTTTGATACCTGGGGGTGAAAGATATTATGAATGGTGTTGCTCTTATGAATCCTTTTTCTTCTTGGGTTCTCTCTATTGTTGGTTGATGTTGATTTTGAGTTCTGAATCTTTTGGTTTGTGCAATGTCTCTGTAATATTCTTCTTGATTCATGTTGCCTTATTCCTTCCTAGGATAACCTCTGACAATTTATGCATAGCTTCTTTGTTTTGTTGCCTTGGAGCTTGAGCCTTTCTTTGTCTAGTTATATCCTTGTCCTGATTTGTCATGGTATGGCCTTTGACTTCTAATGATATCATCCAATACTTTGGTTTTGTTCTACTGCATGTCCTTCTTCTCAAGATATTTTCTTAGAGTGACTATTGTTGCTTCCAAGCCTTCAATCATCTTTTCCTTTTCATTTATCTAACCTCTAAGTACTTCTTTAATTATTTTGTCTTCTTCTACTTGGATTTTTAGCTTTGTGGTCATATGCCTGACTTGTTTGGAGTTGGAACTCTGATATCCTTCTTTCTCTTTTAGTTCTTCCTTGAGTGACTTGATTTTCTTTCTTTCAATCCTTAGCTCTTATAGTGCACTGATTAATTCTACTCTGAGATCGACTTCTCCTTCTTCTTCAGAATATTCTACTTCCATGAAGAGTAATATTTATGTATCACAGTCAATATATTCATCCTCATTTGATGATGAACTATATTCCTTGGTGCAAATACCTTTCTTGAAGAATTTTTTTTTTGTTTCTTCTACCCTTTGTATTTTTCTTTTTCTTTTTAGGGTCTTCTTCTTCATCACTTTCCTTATTCTCATGAGGACATTTAGACGCAAAATGACCAATACCACCATAGTCAAAACATTTCAATGGAAGCATACCTTTTTATTTATCGGTTCCTCTTTTCAACTTTATGACCAAGTTTGTGATTTCTTCATCTTACTCTGAATCATCATTGCAGCTACACTCTGACTTTGGATTTTTCTTGTTCTTCTTATTTTTCTTCTTGGATGCCTTGAATGATGTTTCCTTCATGATTGGGTTATCTTTTTCTATCATCATCTCATAATCTATGAGTATCACATGTAACGTGTCCATGGTCATTGCATCTAGGTCCACTCTTTCTTCTAGAGATGAAATATTTGGATCAAATCTCATCGGAAGAGTCCTTAGTACCTTTTGAACAACAACATGTTCCTTCATTTCGTCTACAAAGCCTTTTATGGAGTTTATTATTTCATCAAATCGTAGAAAGTAGGCTGCAATGTTTTCATCTTCCTTCATCTTCATTTGTTCAAACTTGGCTCTAAAGGTTTGAATTTTGGCTCCCTTGACTTTGGCATCTCCTTTGTAGATATTCTTCGATTTGTCCCAGACTTCTTTCGCAGATTCACAGTGAAAACCCTTAGAATATATTGATTCATACAAACCATTCATGATATCATTTTTATCTATTGCATCATTATCTTCAAGTTTCTTTCTATTCTTATTTTTCGGGGGAGTGGAAGGTGCTTTGTATCCATCTACTACTGCTTGCCAAACATTGAATCCTTGTGCCTGCGCATATGTCTTCATTTGTCTACTCCAGAATTCATAGTTATGACTGTCAAACTATGGTACCCCAATATTACCGTAGTCCATGATCTCCTTCCAGTGGTTATATTGCTTCATGAAGGACCTACTCTGATACCAACTATTGGAATACTAAGATGGGGGGGGGTGAATAAATATTCACACTTTTGTTACTTTTTAACCATAATGTGTATTGTTTAAATTTATGAGAAGTTCATCAATATAATTCAAAACATTATGAGAAACATAAATGAACAGTGAAAAATAAGCAACCCCACAAGTACATAGTACACCGGTATTTTATGTGGAAACCCAGTGCAAGAGAAAACCATGGAATTCTTTTCTTATATGTCAAAAGAAATACATTCATAGAAATCACCAACTTCCTTATTTTTCCATCTACAACTGGAAGGAGGCTACAACCCCCTATTTTCTCAGGTTCCAACTCGAAGGAAAATATAACTCTCTTAGTTTTCTGGCACCAACCGAAAGGAGGCTACAACCCCCATTCCTTGCCCCATCCTACCACCCTAAAATATAAGTTTCACAATCACTACCAATGTCACTCTATCACTATCAATATGTCCTTGTAAAACCTATCACTGAATACCTGTCACTGAATCTCATCAATCAATCATATCTAATCACATAGATGTCAAACCCATAGTCACAAGTGTATAGCTCAAACCATGTATCTATAATCACAAATATGTCTCTCTAATCATGTTCGATACATATATCAACATCCATAAGCCAAGTATAGTTAACCCTCACATCAACCATACATCAAACCCTCATTGTTATGCAACCTCAACCTGTACCAATATATTCAGTAAAACACCTTAACCAAAATGCCTCAAACATGTGCCAAAAAAAATGAAGATATACCTCAACAAAATACCCAATAATGTACACCAATTAAAAACAACAAGTGCACCAACAATGTGCCTCTGTAGATCTGCGTCATACAGTTTGTACAATACATCAAATAGTCCCTCAAGGGTAAATGCTCAATCTCCCATGACCATACCTCAAGCAATCACCAAAATACAACTACAAACAAGCATATAACATACCTTTTACTTATGTAGAGAACTTTGTTGTACCTGAACAATGTCACACTTGCATGTGGACTCTCCTCGGCTTATGAAACTTGAAACACACCTCATCCTTTATATCCGGTAATGCCTTGCATGAAGAAGTTGGTTGTCTCCTAGGTCCTCTCATGACAGGCTTTAGGAAACACACGGGGATGCCTCGTAGAATACTTACTGTCTGACTCGAGGATATGACCCTAATTAGGGTTTTCTTAAATTTTCCCTCTCTCATTCGTGGTCATGAAACGTTTTTGTCTCTCTTGCTTCATTGCCTTAGATTTGCGCTACCTCAGATATGTCAATCAGTACCTACAAATAACCTTTCACAAGATAGATATTCAATGTGCTCAATAGGTGCTAATGGGAGTCCCCTGATATCTTATTTATACTTCCCAAGTGCCTTCCTTTTGGGGATACCTTGTAACTATTTTACCCCTTCTCTATATTCTAGGGCTAACCCACTTTCTTGTTGCAACTAACTTTCCTTAATTAGTCAAATAATAAATTATTTGTTACAACTACTTTCCTTAATTAACTTTTTTTTGCAACCACTTTGACTAAACAAACTTATTTATGACCTTCTAGGGGCTTGTTAAGAACCAAATATCAATATAGCATAGAAAAACCTCAGAATAAGTAATCAACGCCTTGAAAAAGAGATAATTTTAGATAATAAGCCTCTTCGAGGGGGCAACCTCCTTTTACCCCACATAAATGTCCAAGTACAAGATGATTCCAAATGGAAATGTCTCCTTGGTATATATAGGAGACTAGGAGGTATAATTACAACTAATGGAATAAAGCCGACATAAATAAAATAACATTACTAATGTAATATTCCCCAATTAATGGGTAATGAGCCAATATTAGGGCTTAACATGCCCCTCCCCTTGAGACAAGTGTTGTCCACAATGCTTGAGTAACTCTGGATGCTTCTCTATAAATCTTCCCAAGTGGAATCTTCAGTCGATAGTTTCCTCCATTTAATGAGATACTCTGAAATGGATCTATTCCTCATCTGGCGAATTCTTGTGTCAGTGATAGCTTCAGGCTCCAATAGGATTTTTCCTTCCTCGTCAAGTTCTGGCAATATAGTTTGAACTAGGATCTTGTCACCTATAACCTTCTTTAAGCATGAAACATGGAAAACTGGGTGTACTCGTGAAGATGCAGGCAACTCCAATATGTATGCCATAGTACCAATCTTTTGCATCACCTTATAAGGGCCATAGTACTTTGGTGATAATTTATTATCCTTCTTTGCTTGCTTGAGGGACATCTGTTTGTATGGTTGTAGTCTTAAAAACACCCAATCCCTTACTTCAAAACTTCTTTCACTACGATGTTGATCTGCTTCTTGTTTCATGTGATTCTGTGCCATGGTCAGGTTTTCCTTTAAGATTTGGAGAACTTGTTGTTGATGCTCGATGTGATCTTTCACTGCTTGAACCTTAGATTTTTCTTTTAGAGAAGAAGTGATGGAAGGATGGTGGTATCCACAGAGTGCCATAAAGGGTGTCATTTTTGTTGCAATATGAAAGGAAGTGTTATACCACCATTTTGCCAAGGGTAACCATTTGAACCATTGTGTTTGTTTATCAGAGACAAAGAAAT
This sequence comes from Picea engelmannii, assembly GCA_009831015.1. NCBI lineage: Eukaryota > Viridiplantae > Streptophyta > Pinopsida > Pinales > Pinaceae > Picea > Picea engelmannii. The sequence goes on along the minus strand of ML807720.1, from coordinate 44,963 downwards.
GAAGGTAGCCTTCCAGACATTTGTTCACTACCTCGGTTTTTACATCAGATTGAAGATGATAGGATGAGCTATGAGCCAATTGAGTACCCAAACAAGAAAATAATTATGACCAAAAATGTTCAATGAAGATGGGATCTCTGTCACTTACAATAATCTTTGGGCTTCCATTTAGCTTTTGAACTATCTTCATGAATGAGGTGGAAATTGTACTAGCTTTGAAGGGATGAGAGAGTGCACAAAAGTGTGTGTACTTGGTCAGTCTATCAACAATCACCATGATGACACTCTTTCCTTCATACTTCGGTAAACCTGTGATGAAATCCATGGAAACCTCCTCCCAGCGCTGACTTGGGATGGCTAATGGTTGTAAAAGACCTGGGGTCTTAATTGTTTCCACCTTATTTTGTTGGCAAACTAAACATTATGCCACAAACCTTTGAACATCAGCTTTAAGGCCATCCCAAAAAAAATCCTTCTTGACTCTATGGTAGGTTTTCGAAAATCCCGAGTGCCCTCCTACTAGAGAGGTGTGCAATTCCAATAGTACCTTTTGTTTGAGTTGGGAGTTCTTACATAAATATAAGCGATCTTTGTACCATAGTGAATCATTTTTCCATGTAAATCTATATGATGCACTGGAGTCCTGCTGCAACCTATGAATGAGAGTCCACACTTTTTCGTCATTCTTCCATTCATCCCTTGCTTCTATTATCCAATCGAGTTAGATGATCGATATAGCATAGAGAAAGGCCTCAACATCTTCATCCTTTCTTGAGAGTGCATCTACCACAACATTTTTCTTCCCCTTTTTATAGACAATTTCAAAATCATAACCCAATACCTTGGTTACCCATTTTTGTTGTTCTTCTGAAGATAGTCTTTGTTCCAAGAAGTATTTAAGACTATAATGATCTGTTTTGACCTTGAAGTGCCTACCTATTAGGTAAGGACGCCATTTCTTCAATGCATGTAGTATTGCCATCATTTCCTTCTTATAAATGGGTTTGTGTAAGTCTTTTCTCTTGAGTGGTCAACTTTCAAAAGCCAGGGGCCTTCCTTCTTGCATTAGGACAACACCAATTCCATTTTCCGAGACATCACATTCCACAATAAATGTTTTTGTGAAGTCTAGAGTGGTCAAGATAGGAGCTTTTCACATCACCTCTTTAAGTTGTTCAAAAGATTTAGTTTCCTTTGGAGTCCATGAAAATGCATCCTTCTTAGTTAGTGTCGTTAAAGGTGGTGCTATTCTTCCATAGTGTCGAACAAACTTGCAATAGTAACTTGTCAAAGCCAAAAATCCTCTAAGATTCTTCAATGTTTTGGGAATCGGCCAGTCCATCGTGGCCTTAATCTTGTTAGGGTCTACCTTGAAACCTTCATGAGATATAATATGACCCAAATACTCTACCTCCTTCACTCCAAAGAAACATTTGGATGATTTAGCATATAGTTGTTTCTCCTTTAGTAGTTGTAGCACCTTGTCAACATGTCGCACATGATCCTCCCAAGACTTGTTATAGATTAGTATATCATCAAAAAATACTAACACAAATTTTCGAAGAAAGGGCTTGAAAATGGAATTTATCAACCCTTGGAATGTGGAAGGTGCATTTGTAAGGCCAAAGGGCATGACCAAAAATTCATAATGGCCTTCATGAGTTCAAAATGTTGTTTTTGGGATATCTTCTTCCTTCATTCTAATCTGATGATACTCTGAACGGAGATCCAATTTTGTGAAATAGATTGCTCCATGTAGTTCATCTAACAATTCATCAATGATGGGAATGGGAAATTTTTTTTTAATAGTGATCTTGTTGAGCTCTCTATAATCTGGACACATATGCCATGAGCTATCTTTCTTGAATACCATTACCACTGGTGCAGAGTAAGAACTTTGGCTAGGTCTAATAATTCCATCCTCTAACATTTCTTCAACCATGCGCTCAATTTCACTCTTCTGGGCATAAGGGTATTTGTATGGCCTAATGTTAGGAGGAACACTCCCAGGAATTAGGTGAATTTCATGATCATGATTTTCAGTGGGTGGAAGACCTTTGGGAGTATCTTCAAATACTTTGGAATGCTTATCAATGATCCCTTGGAGATCTTTAGGAATAGATGGATTAGATGTCTGAACATCTAGTGAGCATAGTTGTACAATAAACCCTTGATGCCCCTTTTTCAATAATTTTGTCATGCCATTAGAGCTTATCACCTTACTGGGTTTCCTTGTGATACCTCTTAACTCAATTTATTTTCCTTCCAATGAAAATTTCATGAAAAGTTCTTGAAAATTAAAAGCCATTGTTCCTATTGATTGTAACCATTGGATTCCTAGTACAACATCAGCACCACCCATGGGTATAAAAATCATTGGATTAATCATTACATATTCCCCCATAGTAAGATTGATCTTATTTCATTTTCCCGAGCAATTGATAGTTCCTCCATCTGCAATCATTACTTGAAACTTTGGCGCTGGATATACAAAGCAATTGAGAGCTTTGGCTATTTTATAGTGAATGAAATTATGACTACTGCCAGAATCAATTAGGGCTATTACCCTTTTCTTTTTGATGTATCCTTAGATCTTGCGGGTTTGAGGAGTGATAATTCTAGCCAATGCATTACACGATATCATGGGAGTCAACTCTTCAGACAAAATTGCTTCTACGTTTTCATCCTTAGATGGTTCTTGTTCGTGTTCTTCTTCCTATTCACAATCTATGTAGAGTAATTTCTTCTCACCACACTTATGTCCCTTACTGTACTTGCTATCACATTTAAAGCATAAGCCTTTTTCTTTTCTTTCCTCCAATTGTTGAGGTGTCAACCTTGTAGGTTGAGGTGTTTTAGAAGAAGGAGCATTATTCTCTCTATAGATGTTAGGATTGGTCCTTCTAGTAGCCATAGCCGTATTTTTACTTTCAACATTTCTTAAATGCATTCTCCAATGATTTGGGTTCCCAAAGGCGAACCTCATGTTGAATGTTATATTTTAAATTTCTTATGAATACATCAATCAAGTGATCATCTGGAATATCTATTACCTTTATATTCAATCTTTGGAAGTTCTCAATGTGCTCGGTAACTGAACCCTTTTGCTTGAGATTTATCAATTGGATAAAGAAGGTATTGATCTTTGTATCCTCATAGTGTGCTATCATTTCTTCCTTGAAAATTGTCCATGTGACGAGTGATTTGCGAGAACAAAGACATCAATACCACACAAATTGATTGGGTTCTAAATATAAAGAAGCAATTCGTACCTTTTTTGTATGTGGCACATTATGTAGATCAAAGAATTGCTCCATCTAAAGTATCCATGTGATTGGGTCCTTGCCATCAAACTTCCTCATATCGATCTTAGGAACTTGGTTTGTCTTCAACCCAAAGTTGGAGTTTCTCCATTCTTGATTCACCTTCCTTGTGTCCTCATCATGAATTTCATAGGATGCATTTTCACTTTCAGGTGTCTTCTCTGTTACAAAATTTTTCAATACTTCCATGATCTCCCCTTTTAAACCATCCATCTTAGTATCCAACTTAGCTTCCATTGAATCCATCTTAGTATCCAACTTAGCTTCCATTGGATCCATCTTAGTATCCAACTTAGCTTCCATTGAATCCATCTTCTTTTGTAGTTGATTTATGTCCCTACACATTTCTTCATCTTCATGAAGAGTCCAAGTAAGATTGTTTGGAGGCTTATTTGGTGTAGAAGTTCCCTTTTTTGGTGGCATGTTGGCCAAGTATCACTTTAAACCTTGATTTTGAGGTGGCTCTACTAGACAATCTTCCTTTTATGTATCTCCAAAATTTCAGCCCTTCTGAGTATGAGATTTTATTTTTTTGTAGATCTCTGATATTTCTTCTCTTCAACGCCCTAGGTCTGATAAAAATTGGATGTGCCAAGTGGAATTTATGGTAACTTCCCCACAACTTGCTGATTTTTGGCCTTTCCAGAAGATCTCACTTGTATAGCATGGCCCGCACAAAATAATTGATATAAAATTTTGAAACTCGTACCAGAACTACTACGAGTTGTCCAATATCCAATGAAACTAGTCTCACTCAATTTGGATACTCTAGGAATATTTTATGATTGTTTTACCCAGAACACCTTCTTGAGACTAGTCAATAGGACTGGTCAGATACCCTATCTTCCACAGGGTGTATATAAAAATTTAAGATGACCCAGAAGCTGAAATTGCTACCACATATATATTACTAATTTTTGAGAATAGTCTCCAGATTTCAGGGTCTTAAACATTGCAGACAAAAATTTATATAGAAAATTCTGCAATGACTCAATTGAGGATGATTCTAGAACCCTATATTAAAAAGGTTGTATCTCCGAAAGTATAAGGAATCAGGAGCTGAATTTTTAACCCAACATATCGTGATCTGTCTACTAAATATACTCCAAGCCGTACCTTTTGAATCATTGTAGAAAAAAAGTTATAGCGAAAATTCCATGGTGTCTCAGATGTAGTAGCGAAACCCGAAGACCTTGAGCTCTGAAACCATATGTTAAGAACCAAATATCAATATAGCATAGAAAAACCTCAGAATAAGTACTCAACGCCTTGAAAAAGAGATAATTTCAGATAATAAGCCTCTTCAAGGGGGCAACCTCCTTTTACTCCACATAAATTTTCAAGTACAAGATGATTCCAAATGGAAATGTCTCCTTGGTATATATAGGAGAATAGGAGGTATAATTACAACTAATTGAATAAAGCCGACATAAATAAAATAACATTACTAATGTAATATTCCCCAATTAAGGGGTAATGAGCCAATATTAGGGCTTAACAGGGCTCTTTATTGACCTTCTAGAAGATTCTAGATTACTATTTGATGGTCCTCCAACTTCACAAGCCATATATCCTTAACCGTGAGAAACTATGTTGTGTACCTCATATTACCAAAAATGACACGACATGTACTATCCATCTATGATAGTCTTACCTACAATTACATTGTCCTTTATGTCCATATTCATTTATCAACTTTTGGTTCCTTAACCACACCTATGGGACTATTTGAATTTGTTACCAAACTTGCTTCAAGGGTTGACATAAATGACAATCAACCCAATTTATCAATAGAGATAGGTAAGAAAAAATTTCAATTTTCATATTATTTAATTTTTATTTTGTTTTAATTATTTAAAAAGTAAAAAAAAAAAAAAAATTCCGATGGATTATAGCTAAAAACATTCATATGAATGTACATATATTGGACCAAAATGGCTGAAGGGATATCCACGTCACCGACATAGGGGTCACAGTGAAGCTCATCCAGGAACAGATGCAGCTCAAATGGAGCACACTTTAAAGAGTCTCTAGAGATATATACACCACCTTATGCATATGATTATGATGGTGTGGATCAAGGACTTGCTAGAGGAGATGCAACAACACGTAGTCGGTGTACCTCGAGCCTACGTATGGCTATTTTAGTGTCTAGACAATGCATTTGTATGCTACAGAGAGACACATGTGGGGGTAGGACCCTCAACATATATAATTTATGACTCATCTTGTATCGTCCTATAGATGGACATTCAGGGCTAGGAGCTCGAATTTTGTAACTTAAAACCCATATTTTTTGTATTATTGGACATGGAAGTAATATATATACATATATATTTTTTTCTTCGGAATACAATTGTTATGTACAATTTTGTATGTGTTTATTCTATATATGTGACAAATTCCAATCTAGTACATAGTTAACACATGCATCATATACAAAATTTTCACTTCTAAAAATGTGAATTTAAGTAATATGATTAAAATACCGTTCTAGAAGACGTACACGTAGGAGTCATCAGAGAAATGTGGGATCATGCACATGGTAATGACCATTTAGTTATGACACCACCAATTGGGAATCCAAGAAAACCTCTAAATACAAGATGCCATGAATAATATCATCTCTTAGGAGCTCGATCACGTCACTATACGCGACCACGTTACTCATTGTTGGCCTGAGACAAGCACCTCCAAACAAAACCACTTAGCCCTTAAGATAATAGATCACCCATGTGGCGGAAGTGAGGTTCTAAGTGTGATGGCTTGTGCCATCCACTAATCCGATGTGAACTGAAGGTTCCATCGAAATTTGTCAATCAAGTAGAAACACTATAAGCTACCAAAGACAAAAGAGACACTACTAAATCTATGTACAATAAATACAAAGAGAAAATTCTTGAGCAAAGATTCTCAAGAATAATAATTCTTGAGGTAGAGCCCATTTCTAGGTTCTAGCGGCACATTAACCTCATAATCGGATAATTCATAAGCTCCTTTTTGAATGGCACGCCTCACGATGTAAGAACTATGCTACATCAAAATTAAAATTTATTTCCCCCAACACATATTTGTCCTAAACATAAACCCGAACAACGTCACCTTGGTAAAACACCCTTGGGCAGAAAGACTTGTCATATTGAGACTTGACACATTTCATATGGGTCTCATTCATGGTAGCAACATCACGACATTGCTCATCTAACTTCTCAAGGTTAATATGATGGGATTCCAAATATGTTGTGTTAGGTAGAAGCTCGATTATGATATTTAACGAATGGATTTCAAATTCAATAGACATGAGTTATTCCACCTCATGAATGAGATGAGAAGGGGAAAAACCTGTGGAAGTCTTGATCGAGGTATGGTATGCCCATAATGTTGAATAAATAAAAAAATTCCAATTAGATTTGTTCTTATTGATGGTGCTTTGAAGTATGGCCTTGAGAGACTTATTAATGACCTCCACCTAAAAATTTGCTTGTAGATAATAAGGAGATGAATGGTCTTTCTTGAATCCCAATTTCAATGCTAACTCATACATCATTCAGTTCTAAAAGTGACTTCCATGGTCAGTGACAATCTCTCTCGGAACTTTGAACCTAGTGATAACTTTGTTGAATAGAAACAAGGTTGCAGTCTCACCATCATTCATGAAAGTAGTCATGGCCTCCACCCACTTCATAAAGTAGTCTATGGCCATGATGATATAATGATGCCCCCTAGCCGAAGGTAGGTGGCATGTGGTGAAATCAATTCCCCACTTTGTAAACAGACCGATGATTATGACAGGGAAGAACAGAGCAGGGTACACGTGCATTTTATGAGAAAAAATCTAGTAGGGATGACACCTTTTGACTTCCAACACAATATTTAAATATCATTGGCCAAAAATACCCAACGCACAAGATTTTTTGGGTTGTTTCCAACCTATATAGGTTACCACCACATCCTCCACTATGGCATTCATTTAGCACAAACTTCACTCCTTCGTGGGTTAAGCAGTGACGAAGAATTGAATCGACCCCACGACAATCCAAAGTGTCGTCGATGATGAGGTAATTCTTCGCCTGGTGGTGAATCCAACATCTATCATCCTAGGAATAATGAGAAGAAAACTTGAGAGTATGAAGATATGAGGATATATTCATACCAAGGATCATTGGAAGCAATGAGGAGCAATTGTTTATTTATAAACAAATCTGTAATCATAGGTTCCTCATTCTCTCGAGGAAATTCCAACATCGACTCAGCGAAAACCAATGATTTCTTGGACCTAGCAGAGATGAAGTCCAAGTCAAATTACTACAAGGTAACAATCCATTTATTATATTTTCCCCCTATTATATGTCGTGTCAGGACGTATTGAAATGGATTGACATCAGCAACTATAGTAGTTTTCCTAAGAAAAGTGTAATGTCGTAATCTCTAAACAACATAAACAACTGCCAAGGTTAACTTATCGACATGCAAATAATTGATTTTGGGCCCAATCAAACCACAACTAAGATAATAGATAGTTTTCTCTTGCGAGCTATCATCTTCTTGAACCAAAACCATACCAAGTGTGGATTTTGTTGTCAATATATACAAAAAGAAATCCCTACTATATTTGGGAGGACTAAGTAGAGAGGCATACATAAGTGTGTTATTAATAAAATCAAAATATCTTTGCGTGAACTCATCCTAGATGAAGGGAATCCCTTTCTTCAACAATTGCATGAATCCCTTGGTGACGTCGACATAGTTCGCAATGAACCATCGAAATAAATTGGCCTTTACTTGAAGACTCTATAATTGATGAATATTGTGTGGGGGAAAAAACTAAACTATTTCCTCAACCTTTAACAGATCAACCATGATCCCTTTGTTAGATAATTTGAAACCCAACAAACATCCTGATACAACACAAAAGATGTGTTTATTCAGATTCAACCGAATACGATAATAAAAACATGTCTCGATGATAAGTCTAAGGTGCACTAGATGATCTACCATATTGCAAGAGTGAGGAGAGAGGTCATCCAAGTATGCTTCAACAATGTGATTCAGATAATGGAAAGAGAAATACATGGCCCATTGGAACATCGCTCCAACATTTTTTAGACCAACAAAATCTTGCAATACACAAAAGTCCCCCAAGGACATATTAAAGTTGTCTTATGATGATCCTCAAGCCAGATCTGAATTTGATTGTAGCCAGAAAATTCATCCATGAAGGAGAATATTTCACTTCCCATACACTCATCAATAATATGATCAATGAAGGGTGTGGGAAAGTTGTCTTTCGGACAAGCCTTGTTCAGATCTCAAAAATCCATACAAACACGTATGGTTCCTTTCTTTTTATCAATGAGAATGGGGCTTGACACCCATTCTATGAGAGGAACCAGGTAAATAAAACTTGCCTTAAGCAGTTGTTCAACCTCAGCCTTTATGGTTACCACCTTCCTAGGATTAATTGGTTGTAACTTCTATTGAATAATATTAGTGTTTTTTGTAGGTGTGAATCTCATGTTCGACAATGCAGGGATATATGCCTTGCATTTCTTCATAAGAACAGGTGAAAATGTTGCAACACTCTTCAAATAAAGAGGTATACATATGGATTTCTTTGGGAGAACAATTCGCACCGAAAAAAATATTATCCATAACGCCAGGGGTTCTAGAGCTGTTAATCAGAATGGTCTCTGATATATTCACCATGTTCCCTTCAGCATAAACATCATGCTTTGCTAAGTGGTATAGAAAAACCCCCCGCAGACAGGTGGATTCTTTCTTGAACCCTAAATTTATAAGATCAAGACAGAAAGGTGCTAACTTTGGTCACTGACATCCTTTTAAACCTAGCTAAGCTAATATATAGAGAAGAGGAAGAAGATGTACCTTTTTATGATGTTTTTCCTTTCCCAGTCCAAGTTGAGCTATGATCCCCAAGCTCTTCAAAAACTCCTGCAATCCAATAAGCCATGAAGACAAAGCATACTTCCTATTCTACTATGATTAGTTTAAAACTAGATTTATCCAAAAGACAAGTTCATGCAGATGTACACAATCTTGAAGGAAACAGGCCAAGCTCATGTATTAATGATAACTCAAAATATATACTTACAAACCATTGATGAAGTCACAACAGCCTCTCTAAGTCCTCCTCGTCCAACCCTTGCATAAATATTTCAAATCATATGTTTGATACCTCCATTTTTCTTCCTTCCTTATGAGATCATAAGTTTGATGCATTCAAATGTCTCTAAACTTCTCCATTCCTCCCTCCTCCATGGAAATCCCTCATTATATAGGATTTGGAGGCTTAACCACCATGGAGAGGATCTCTCATCAAATCCACTAAAAAAGGGATCTCTAAGATATTTAGGGAGAAAATATTTCTTAAGGATTTTAGGGAGGAAATATTTCTCAAGGATTTTGAGGAGGAAATATTTCAACCATCCATGATATCTTCCACCTTCCCTAAAAAATAGGAAACCAAATGTGAGGTGGATTCTCACATTTAATTACTTCTTTTTCATGAATATTAATAATAATTCACATGCACTTGATTCTTACACTTAAATAATCTCTTTTTTCATGAATATTAATAATAATTAATGTGCGCTTGGTATTTTGGCCTTCATGTAATATATCCCTCCTCCACATTGACTAGGGATTGTGACATAGGGTATTCCATGGTTTCAAGGTGTATGAGACACTTATATGACACTTTACGACACTTAGGACGAGGTACCTAGGTGTGCAAATTTCATGTGTAACAGAATGCCCCCTAAAGTGTGAGGTCGAAAGAGAGAATGATGGTCGAGATACTTTACAAATATTTAATGCAAGGGTGTGGAGTCGAAGAACCTGGAAGAAGCTGCAAACAATCATCAAACAATGTTAATATATGTTCCATTTCTGAGGCAGGCATACCTATGCTCGGAAGACGATATGACTCAAAGCACGGTCGCCAACCAATACATTGTGGATCCATGAAAAATATTGACTAAGGATATGGCCACTAAAGATACAATGTGGATCCATACCTCCATGACATGAACTTATCCTAGCCATGAAAAATACACAGTGGAGCTATGAGATGATAAAACATAGACACAGACCACTATAATGTGGATCTATGTGACAATATATATATATATATATATATCAATGTGCTCAAATGATCTCCTTTCACAGCCTGAGGAAAGTAGATATCAGAGTGAACACTCAACATAGGGTCTTCTTATCGATCCTGATATGGTACGAATCTAACCATGTGAATAGATGGTTTGATGTCGAACATGGTAGAAACCACTTGATTACTGGTCATTGAGGTGAAGCGTTAACAAGCGTGAGGGAAATCACTAGTGATGTCAATGACTCCCAAGGTACCCTATTACAATCCAATGAATGTGAATAAATGAGTTGAAGTCGAACATTCATGGAATCATCTAATTAGATGTCAATGATGTAAGCCCATTGTTAGAAGCGAGGAGGCCTGCCATTGAGGCATGCAGGTCCCAAGGTACTAACTGGTTTCTAAATCTAATTCTTGGATGATGTATTGAAGTCAACAGGAAAAGACTCGTTGAAGGAGGGCCTTGATGTATCCCCCATCATCGACATGAAACTGACATAGGAAAGTGATGCAATATGGTAAATCAAATGAGTATGGACTTACACAAGAAATGGAAATTGATAATACCGCAGATGGATGGTTTGAAGTGAAACTTCCCTTGAACATGATGAGGAACGACAACTGACTTGGCATCATTGACTTGACGAGTACCAAAATGTAATGTGATGACAATAAGAGCACTTTTCAACTGGACAAAAAAGTATGGCAACACATGGGATTGGTATGACTCAAAGACAAGCAGATTACCCAATTGTAAGATGAGATGAAAACAGGTGCCATGTTCAAGGGTGACAAAAGCTGCCATAAAGGATTCTCAAAAACTTGACCCACTTCCTTCAATTTTTTCCCCCACCCAGATAGATGATTACCTCTTTTTAATTTAGAGAAATCGAGGAGGATAAGACATGCTCAATATAACTCACCTTCAGTAAGTTCCTCTTCCTTTGCTTAACGAACTGGAAGAAGTAAAGGTTCGTTCCCATATGAGCCCTTCAATGTGTAGTTTAGCGAGTCTAGAGAAGAAAAACTCGGTTGTTTTTCATGTTTAGAGAGTCTAAAAAGAACTTAAAGATGACTCCAGGGTTGTCTTTTTTCGTAATTTTAGTCTCATGAGGCTGAAAAAGAGATAAACTACCACTCGAAAGACACCCTTTCAAACATTTTAACGAGTGTGAAAGGAAGCAAGATCACTCGACAATATTTTCATGTTTAGAGAGTTTGAAAAGAGCTTAAAGGAGACTCTAAGGGGTTCCTTTTTTGTATAACCTTTACAAGTCCAAAAAAGTGATAAAAGTCTACTAGGTTACATTCTCATGTTTTTTCGAGCATGAGAAAGAACAAAGACCATGCTTGTTTTTGGTTTCATTTTTACACAATCTTGAAACAAAATTAAACAATTCTTGTAAATTACCAATGTAATTTCCAAAGGTAGGGATACGATATACCCATGGATGGTTGGTACTCTGCCCCCAGCCTGAAAAGCTAGCGGCATGACTCTAGAATGATAATCAAAGGATGGAGACATGCCCCCCCAAACTTCAATTCATTCCCCGACTTGGAGGTTGTCACCAATTTCTCTACTAGATGGATAAAAAGGATAAGGGTGGATGAAATGAAGGTTCAAATATGAGACCTAATGAAAGACTCGAATCATTATCTACAATATCTAGCTAAAGACTTGACTCGATATCTATGAGATCTAGTGAAAGACTCGAGTTGAAGGGAGAGGTGACTATTTCATTTTTTAACAAGCTTGACACAAGAAAAGAACTATGCTCAGGGCTCTAGGTTGAATCCCCAAATTTATGTTTCATTTTTTAATGACCTTTCTACAGAGAGGAAAACTATGCTCAAAACCTCTATTTCATTTTTTAACGAGCTTGCCACAGAGAAGAAAACTATGCTCGTAGCTTCTATTTCATTTTTTACTTGATCATGGCTTCCAAGAGGACAATGCTCTAGAAGTAATACATTTCAAGGGACAAATGTTAATCATGGTTTCCAGTAGATCTTCAGTAGATGGAAGAGAAGCACTCTAGAAGGAATACATGTTGACGACCTCGATAAGGGTAGGGAGATCTGGCTCTAATAGCCCTATCAAAGAGATCACCATGTCAACTATTAGATCTAAGTCACAAAAGGATGATCTTATAGTGAGAGGTTCATATTCATCGGCAGATAAAGGCATGGGAGATAATGGAACATAATTGACCTATGGCAGGGGTGATACCGACTGCATATAAGACCCATTTAGGGAGGTCATTGGGTTGGTAATCAAGTTAGGACCAACACATGAAAGTTTATCAATAGTCACAATTCTTCCATCGTGAGGGGAAAATATCATATGAAAAAAAGAGGACACAATAGCTTTCATGGCATAGACATAATCTTGCCCAAGGAGTAAATCAAAATCCAAGGGGTCTTGGACTACCATAACATCAATAAAGACAATTTTCCCTCCCAAAGTTACGATAAACTGGGGAAGAATCCCTAAAGGGTGAATGGTTATTCTTTTAAAAGAAAACAGAGTCTCGGTAACTGACACAAGTTGAGGATAACCCAAATCTTTCGAAGCAAGAGAGGAAAAAATACTAACGGATGAACCTTCGCCTATTAATGTCTAAGGAACGTCCCGACCACAAAATTGTACTATAATATTGAAAGGAATGTAGGAGGGAATACGAGGTCCAATTAGCACACCCCAATAAAAAAGGATGGCCTCATTACTTGGAGGGGGTTTCATGGGAGAAGGAGGAATTCCCCCCCAACATGGTATATTTTGTATCAATGAGAAAAACATGGGCAGTATCAGTTTTACTCTCTATAAGAAGAGTAGGATCGATTGATAAGGACATCAAATTGACCACTTGGGTTTCATTCTCCAAGGGGAGAATGGGGTTGATAGATGGAAATGGATCAACCACTTGAGTTGCACTCTCTAACGAGAGAGAGGGATCGACCAAATATGGGATTGGATCAACCTCTTTGTCAACTGGTTCAACTAAGGACGTGACCAGATTGATGACATGATCAACCAAACTAACCGATGAAGGGACCAGAGAAACCACTTTGGAACTCGTCAGAGGAGGAGTGGGATTGAGCACGTTGGAACTCTTGATCTTAAGGGTGGGACTGACCAATAAGAGGACTGGATCAGTCACTTGGGTTTCAATTTTCAGATCAAAAGTGGGGTTGATCGATGATGGAACTAGATCAACGACTTTGGTTAGTGGTTCAACCGAGGATGAAACTAGATTGACCACCTGATCAACCAGACTGACCGGGGATGGGATCAGATTGACTAGTCCATCAACTAACAATGGGTTGGGGGAAATATTACGATAACCAATTGGAAGTTGAAGCTTTTCCGAAAGAGAAGAATCCTAATCCAAATGAGGAAAAAGGTGAGAGTAATGATTACCTTTGCATAACATGTAGAGAAATTTGACAGTTGTATTCTTCTTACCAACCTTAAGATCACTAGTTGATGGGGTGTCACCAATGTATCTAGTAGGGGCCGATGACGTGGAGGACCACTTTTCTAAGACCTTAGGAAGACCAGGGAAATCTCTTAGAAAGTGGTCACCCTTACAAAGACTGCAAGGTAATTTGGGTTTCAGATTCTTCGTTTTAATCTTGTCAACCTCATCAATACTCCTAGTATGATTAATAGTAGTTGGTTGCTTGGATCCAACATCTGATGTAGTTGGAGGTTTGGTTCTGTTCTGGTTCTTCTTCTTCTTCTCTTTCTGTTTCTTATTCTTCTTATCAACTTGGCTACTTTCTTTAGAGCTTTCACTAAGTGAAGAAGGAGAAAGGGAAGGAGACTTAATGGGTGAAGAAGGTGAAAAGTTGACATGAGGTTGATGTGTGGGTGGTGTACTTACATATGAATCATTAGGTGCAGTTGAAGCACTGGGAATATTTGAGATCACCAGAGTGGGGAACAACCAAACCCGTAATCCAATGGTGAGTATCGGAAGACTTAGTGTGGCAATGTACGGAGGACCAGTATTTCCAAAATAAGGAAAGGTGAAAGGTTCCCTAGGACAAGGGGATGGTACTCCCAATATTTGATTCCATTAACACTGACTCGACCTAAGGTCCATTAAGTAAAACAAACAATGCAATAATTGTGGATTTACCCTCCAAGGAGCCCGGGTGAGTTTGACCAACGTCTGTTCCAGGTACGGTGAGACTTCTCTTCACTGTCACCTTGTGTAAAAACCTGAAGATTATGGCTACTAAGGATACCAACTTGCAGTCATCCCTTGGGCTAGTACATTTGACAGTCCAATCCAAACGTATGGGCAGGATAACAATTCTGAAATACTTTGAGAGAACTAAGGACAAGTGGACCAGTAGAAATCTAGAGGACCCTGAATGGATTTGTAGTTCATGAAGCATCGAGACCAAATGAAGACAATTGAACCTCAAGAAGAACCCCCAATATACAATCTAACTACTACAAATAGTTAAACCATAGAGGGATAATCTCTGTAACTCTCCCGAATGTGACCTCGTGCATAACCCCTGTGTGAGAGGGGGATCCCAATAAGCTTATACGAAAATTGAATTTTCTCTCCCTATTGCAATATTCTAAGTTTGTTTGACAGCCTTGCAAATTTATCCTTTCAACCTATTCCAAATCCCTACACCTTAAACTAATGTAGGTTTGCTAACAGAAAATGTAAAAATATCTAATAAATTTTAGTTTAGCGCTTGATTTTAAGGTTGTTGTTTACTCAAGAGGAAAATGGTGTGGACTAAATGATGTTTTTACCAACTCTAAACAATGCAAATAAATGAGAATTAAAATATTTCACTTTGATGAAAGCTATATTACGAGAAGGAGAAATTTTTTATCATTCCCAAATGTGCAATGTCCCAAAATGCCAAAAACCATACAATTCCGCTACTTCAAATGCAAGCTAGTTTCACTACCCAAAATAAAGAATGCAAGTATGGTCTTTTTTATATTCTAATTTATAAATAAATAAGATTAAAATCTTTCAATTCTCAACAACTTTCAATCAGAAGAAAGAGTCAAATGCAGATGCAAAAGACACGAAGCGACAAAGGTTTCAAACAAAGCATGCACTCAAAGAAATGAGAACTGAAAGAAAACAAGTAGAATATTTTTCTAAAAATAACTCAATAAAACATTTGACAACCAACACGCATTCAAGGAGTACAAGAATATGCAGAGAAGAATCCAAGAAAAGACAGAGAGAAAGAGAAAATCACTCAAATTTTCCTGACAAGACAAGCAGCTAGAAAGGGAAATTTCACATTTCTGAAAAGGTTTCAATCCCAAATAAATACAATAGGAATTTATAAGCATCAAATATCAACCCAAACAACTTCACAAACCAAAGTGCAAACCCTGGAAAGGACCTCTGCAAAACAGGCTGCAAAAATCTGAGCAGAAAAAGGCAAAAAACCTCACAAAAGGAGGTAAATGCTCCCTATCGCAAGGGTATAGAGCATTGCAACACTCCCTAATAACTTTAGGGGAGCACTGATGAAAGATCAGTCCTCTTATATGGCCTAGGGGAGGGAAACAAGAGCCAAAAATTGCAAAAACACTCACCCAGAATGCATAAAAATTGGTGAAATTGCTAGTGAAGCTGGGAGAAAGGTAATGGATCATGAACAAATAGTAAAAAATGATCTAAAAGGTGGGAAAAGGGTAGGGAAAAAACAAGGAAATAAAAATCGATGTCGATCCTCAATGGAGTCACCAATTTTTGTTACAGGAAAATCCCCCTACGGACATGTGGATTCCCTCTTGAACCCTAAATTTCTAAGATCAATTCAGAAAGGTGCTAACTTTGGTCACTAACATCCTTTTAAACCTAGCTAAGATAATATATAGATAAGAGAAGAAGATCTAACTTTTTAAGATGTTTGTCCTTGCCCAGTCCAAATTGAGCTCTAATCCCCAATCTCTTCAAAAACTCCTGCAATCCAATAAACCACGAAGACAAAGCATACTTCCTATTCTACTATGATTAGTTTAAAACTAGATTTATCCAAAGACAAGTTCATGTAGATGTACACAATATTGAAGGAAACAATCCAAGTACATGTATTAATGATAACTCGAAATATATACTTACAAACCATTGATTAAGTCACAGCAACCTCTCCAAGTCCTCCTCGTTCATCCCTTGCATAAAGCTTTCAAATCATATGTTTTATACCTCCAATTTGCTTCCTTCCTTATGAGATCATAAGTTTGATGCCTTCAAATGTCTCTAAACTTCTCCATGCCTCCCTCTTCCATGGAAAGCGCTCATTATATAGGATTTGGAGGCTTAACCACCATGGAGAGGATCTCTCATCAGATCCACTAAAAAAGGGATCTCTAAGATATTTAGGGAGAAAATATTTCTTAAGGATTTTAGGGTGGAAATATCTCTCAAGGATTTTAAGGAGGAAATATTTCAACCATCCATGAGATCCTCCACCTTCCCTAAAAAATAGGAAACCAAATGTGAGGTGGATTCTCACATTTAATTACTTCTTTTTCATTATTATTAATAATAATTCATGTGCACTTGATTCTCACACTTAAATAATCTCATTTTTCATGAATATTAATAATAATTCATGTGCACTTGGTATTTTGGCCTTCATGTAATATATCCCTCCTCCACATTGACTAGGGATTGTGACATAAGGTATCGCATGGTGTCGAGGTATATGAGACATTTATATGAAACTTTATGACACTTAGGGCAAGGTACCTAGGTGTGCAAATTTCATGTGTAACACTAAGGGGTTCATGGATCGATCGACACCTCTACTCACGATTGATCATAATTCTCCTCTTTTGACTCGACTTGTTTGTGGAAGGAAATATGATCGATAATGCATATCCTCCCATGGTAGATATATCCTTGTCATCACATCTATAATGGCTTCATCAGAAGGCAAGATAATGTCAAGGAAATCAAGGGAGGTCAAAAAAATGTGTGCCCAGACGGGCTCTAGAAACTGATCATCTTCTTCCATCCATGAAGAATTCGGATCAGAGTCTACAATAGCTTGTTGGATTGCTTGATAATTGATCTCTATTGTATATAGTGGCATGGCCATCGTAACATGAACAAGACCCTCAACCAAATTAATTGTGAAGGTAAAATCCATGGATCTTCAAAAAATGAGGTTCTAAATGAACCTACTCGCATAACAGGGACCGATGGGTTCGAGTTTTGATACTCGACCGAGGTGGAACAAATATAATAAATTGGTGTTTGGAAGTTAAAAGTTTCCATGAGTGCAAGGTGAATTCCAACATCAATTCTCTCAGTTGTCTTCTGAGATTTTTTTATCAACGGGACCATAGATCCCAAATTTGTCATGGAGTTAGAGCGGTTGAATGACATCTAGTCTATTGTTACAATATTCCCTTCATGAGGGAAGAGACAATAGTCATCATCGCATAGTTCCAACTCCTTCCTAACAAAATATTATAGTCGAGAGGAGAGTTGACTACTTCAAATTCCACATGAATGGTGTTCCCCCCTAACCAAAAAGGAAAAGAGGAAATGAGACCATGCTTCCTAAGGGATCGTCCATCAAACACAATTAAAAGAGTAGGAGAAGGGGTCAATTCTAGAGAGCCAATATCTTTCCAATAGGACAAAGACATGACACACATCAAAGCACCTTTGTCAACAACGGTCCTCCCAATGATGTTTTTTGCAACGTACACAACATTTCTCTGGAAGGCCATGTTACCACTCCAATCTAGGGGTAACTAAGGAGATCATGTCTCAAGGTCCACATGTAGCATACATGGAGTGTCGAGAGCTAGACTAACTAGTCAAGTCCAATAGCCCCCTTGATTTACCTCCTAGCACAAATCAACCAACGCTTGTCACATTCAAGCCACCTAGGGTATGGGGCATGATAAGGCGACATCACCATGAGGTATGAGTAGTCCTTTATTCATGTAGTGTGGTTTTTCTAATCTTTTGGGAACGTCGACAAGGATCATTGGTTGAAGTTGGATACTGGTGTTACACATCAAAATTACTCATTTCAATGATGACCTATTGTCGTCATTACAAGTGTCGCATTTTGGCCATAAGTGTCGCAAGTGTCACACACATCATACAGTCATCTTTCCTATGTTGTGTCTCGAACGACACCACAAGGACACTTCAAAGACACCCTCAAAGACTGGTTTAAGAAGGACAAATCACATGAGAAAGAGTACAAATATTTTACCATGGAAAAAACCACTCAAAAGTCATTTTTGAAGGCCAATGCTCCCCTACCCACTGTCAGGGAGTGCCAGCACTCCCTAACCTTCTTTGGGGGAGTGTTCCAGCACTCTATGCACCCTTTTGGAGGAGCACTGGGATTTTTTAAGGAAATTTTGGGCAGCGCTCCCCTGCCCACTATCAGGGAGTGCCAACACTTATTACACTTCTTTGGGGGAGCGTTGCAACAATATGTTCCCCATTCTGAGGGAGCATTGGGTTGTTTGAGAAAATCTTGGGCTATTGAGGAAAATCAAGGAAAAATCCCCCTCATCTCTGGAGTTGGTTGGATTCAAATCTGAGGTGAAGGATGGATCTTAGGGAGGATCCACAACTGATGGAGAAAGATCCTCAACCTATTCCAAGAATCTCTAAGGTGGTTAGGTGATCAAAATCTGGACCAGGGGTCAAAATTTAGCTCAAAAATCAAAGTTCTCAGAATTGCCTCAAAATGAATGGGTGCGTAGCCCTCATTGTCATGAACCCAAAAGAACTTGTTTGGGTTCAAACAGACGTCGGATGAGTGAGATATCATGTTCTGTTTGAATAATCAAATGGGCAAAAAAAAATTGTGCTGACTGTACAGTCTGTACAGTCCGTACGGATGCTGATGTGGTAGAGGCCGTATGATGACGTGGCATGTCCATACACTAAGGTGGAATCTGATGACATGGAAATTGTTGATTGGTATATGTGGATGAATGATGTTTTGACATGTGGTATTTAATGGGAAAATGGAGTGGCGCCACGTGGCCCAGGCATGGGCTACCACGTGGCACCATGGTATAGGTTGGTTGTTTAAAATATTATGGAGTCCATGGGGATTGAACCCTGGACCTCCCCCACCGTGGAAAATTCTTGGCAAAGGCTGCCCAACCGGCGTGCCACCACTTGAGTCTTATTATATATATCATTTTAATTATATTAAGTTTGAATATGTGTTGAGTTGGGGCGCTTCCAGGCTGGGGCTTAGCCCCAGCCCCCGGTCGCAAAACCCATATCCATATGACCATAGCCAAGCAAATGTGTGGGAATCCATGTGCACATTTTCAAATGGTTAGTCCATGATTTGACACTTGTCAAGCCCCCAATTGAAGTTGCAACGCAACCCTTTTTGTATATGCACATGGTCACATGGTGACCCTTATAACCACGGCCTTAGCACTTAGGGGGCTAGGCGCGCCCATAACCATCCTACAATTTGTACCATTTTTTGGTTATGCACCCGGTGCTAGGTTTTAGCACGATATTGAGCATGTGTGCTAGGTTGGACGTACAGAGGTGCGTTTTGGCGAACCAAAGACAACGAGCTTGAAGGAGGAAATTTTCAGGAGGCCTAACTTCTTCATTTTTTGGCCAAATGAGGTGTCGAAAAAGCCCAGCTAGGGGTTTTCGGATGTTCTGAATCCATTGGAAATTTTTTCAAAGGAATTTGAAGACTTATTTTGCAGGTTTTTCACCATTGAGGTTTCAGAGAGCTTTAGGGAGCTTGAAGCCCTCATTGATTGAGGCCATGCTCAGATGAGCCCAAGACTATTTTATGTGACTGAATAGTCATTTTTGACTAATTGTTATGCTTTGAACACATTGGGATAGGTTTCAGAGGCATTTGAGGAATTTTAAAAGTGTTTTTTCCACAAGGAATCTCAAGGAGGCTCAAGGCCACATGTAGAAGAGGTCATGCCCGGATAAGCCATGATCTGTTTTCAGAGTTCTATTAGTCATTTCTGGGGTTTTTATGTATTTTGAACCCAATGGTACAGTGAGCATTTCCATTGGAGTTGAGAAACAGCTTGTAAAAGAATCTTTGACAAATTAATCCCAAAGATCCAAGTCCATTGATGGAGGCTCAAGGAGATGTAGCCCAGAGAGGGGTGAACTCCTTTATCATCTTGTTATTGTTGTGAGTTTGATGGTTTATTTGTTGCAAGTTATGTTTGTTGTGTATTTATTTAAAACAAATATTTAACCATTCAAAGGAAAATTTCCTCACACATGAACATTTAAAAGAAGATGCATAAACTTGGCACATAATTTATCTTGCATATTTTCACACATTGAGCATGATCCTGAAAAGTTTTATTTTAATGAAGTAGAGGGTGCTTGCATAGCATAACAAGTTAGCCCCCTATTTTCATATCAGGTGGTATCAAAGCTTAGTTTGTTTTGCTCATGTGATTGCCATTGATAGCTAGAGTTTTAGTTGTTGGTATTTGTGCAAGTTTTGTGTTGAAGTTTGATATCTTGCAAGGATGGAGGAAGCTTCAAACATTGATAGTTCTCATACATCTTCATTATCCAAGTTCTTTGACAAAGAGATGTTGAAGGAGTTTGAAACCATGAGAGATATAGTGCAAGAGTTGTGGGAAGATAGAGAAGAGAGCATTGCCCTTCAAGAGCAGTTGATGGCCATGAAGGAGGAGAAAGACCAGCTTCTTGGAAAGTTGCATGAGATGGAGACTCAACTCCATGAGGCAAAGGAAACCCTTACCAAGTACATGCATGAAAATGAGTTATGTAATGTTAGTTTATCTTAAAATTTCTCTCAAGATGAATGCTTTGGTGTTTTTGAAAATCACACTAGAGGAATAGGGTCCAAGTTATTGTTAAAAATGGGCTATGAAGGTAAAGGATTAGGCAAGCATGCACAAGGCAATGTTGAGCCTATTGTTGTTGAAGAGAGGCCCAAGTATTGTGGTCTTGGATAAGAACAAAGAGATGGAGCAAATTCCAAAGTTGAGGAGACAAGGGAAAAAGTTCCAAGAACAAATTTTGTTTCAAGTTCAATCCCTCTAGCATGCAAAGAGTGTGTTCAAGATGAATGCAAATGTGTGAAACAAGAGAGTTGTGACAGCCATGAGCACAAGAACAATGTTGTTGGTCTTCAAAGGAGAGCTTGTAACTCTTCAAATTCACGTCCTCAAAGAGGCGATAAAGGTGAATGTTCAAGGTATAATTCTGCCTATCATTCAATTGCTTTTGATTATGTTAAGCATGATAAATTTGCATGTAAAAATGGAAGAAAAAGTCCATGTACATATTGTGGTTTATATAACCATCATGTTTCAAAATGTTGGAAAAGATTGACCACTTTCAGGAAACTTTACAAGCAAAGACAACTTGAAAAGAGGATGCAAAAGATTTGCACTCATTGTCAGAAGCAGGGTCATCTCATTGACCAATGTTGGACATTGCATCCAACCACTCATCCATAGCACAAGAAGTAGATGGATAAAGAGATTGTCGAGAATGGAAGAGGATATTCCATTATCGATGTGTGTCAAGATGATTCACAAGAGGACGATTTTCAGCAAAAAAATTCACCATTGAGTTCGCTTGGTAAGAAATGGTTGAATTTCTTGAGCAAGTAAGGCTTGCATTTTTCTATTGTAGATGCACAGTTCAGCCTTATGTGTGCATTTATGTTGAAAGCATGAAAAGTTGCAGCGATTTATCACAACTTGTATGATGCAAGTTGCATGTGAATGCAATTCGTTTGAAGGCATTCTTGTTTGTTGCACAACTTCGCCAGGACGATGTAAAAGACGGGTATGATTCTCACTTGTTACAGCCATATATCTTTTTTATATTCAGCTCTTATGTACCCACATGTTTCAGGTTTATGTACTTATGTTAATACTTGAAGGAGAGTTGAAGATCTATGCACATACATGTGTTTTTGTGTGTGTGTAAATAGTGAACCTGGTGATAGTTCATCATGAATGACTCATGATTGTAACATGATTGTGTATCATGAATGTCAAATTTTCATTTTGGGATGGTCGATATGTTTCAAATGAGTCTCATCTTGTGTCGATGTTTTCTTGACGACTATGTTGTATCGATCATGTTTTTCGACTTATGTTTAGTCGATGGTGTTTGTTGGCTTGTAAGTTGCGTTTGAGTACACCAAGATGAAAGAAAACGCCATGTGCTTTGATGAAGTACAAGATGCGAGCATTTTCTTGAAGAGCAAAAAAAACTTTGTTGGCATCATTTTCAGTCTTGTATAAATTTGTTTTCAAGATTGATGGTTTTCTTGGATTGTGACAAGATGTCGTAGGAAAGTTTTTGCAGCCATTGGAGAGTGAATTGTTTTGATGCCAAAGAGTTCACAAGAGGGACTTGATTCTCAGTGGGAAGGCTGGCAGTCTTCCAAGCACAAAGAGAATAGTGGGTCAGTAGCCAAAGAACAGTGGTTGAGGGACATAGCTAGTTGTAGTGCAAGGCATGTCAAGGTATCGAGGTGATTGTCAAAAAGACTTTTCAAGTAGAATCAGTTGAGAAGTTGGAAGAAGAAGAGTATTGAAGCTCAGACAAATAATCATAAGCTTTTGTGGGTCCAAAAGCCTTTCAGTGGGAAGGCGTGATCAAAATTTGGACCAGGGGTCAAAATTTAGCTCAAAAATCAAAGTTCAGGGAATTGCCTCAAAACGAATGAGTGCGTAGCCATCGTCTTCATGAACCCAACACAACTCATTTGGGTTCAAACGGAAATTGGATGAGTGAGATATCACGTTCTGTTCGAATCGTCAAACAGGGAAAAAAAAATTGTGCTGACTGTACAGTCTATACAGTCCGTACGGATGTTGATGTGGTAGAGGATGTACAATGACATGGAATGTCCATACGTTGAGGTGGAAGTTGATGACATGGAAATTGTTGATTGGTAGATGTGGAGGAATGATGTTTCGACACGTGGCATTTAATGGGCAAATTGAGTGGTGCCATGAGGCACCATGGTATAGGTTGGTTGTTTAAAATATTATGGAGTCCATGGGGATCGAACCCCGGACCTCCCCCACCATGTAAAAGTCTTAGCAAAGGCCACCCAACTAGTGTGCCAGCACTTGAGTCTTATTATATATATCATTTTAATTATATTTAAGTTTGAATATGCGTTGAGTTGGGGCACGTCCGGGCTGGGGCTTAGCCCCAGCCCCCGATCACACAACCCATATCCATATGACCACAGCCAAGCAAATGCACGAAAATCCATGTGCACATTTTCAAATGGTTAGTCCATGATTTGACACTTGTCAAGCCCCCAATTGAAGCTGCAACGTAACCCTTTTTGTATATGTGCGTGGTCACATGGTGACCCTTATGACCACGACCTTGGTGGTTAGGGGGATAGGCGCACCCATAACTGTCCTATAGTTTGCACCATTTTGGGGTTATGCACTCAGTGCTAGGTTTTAGCATGATATTGAGCATGTGTGCTAGGTTGGATGTACAGGGGTGCATTTTGGCAAACCAGAGACAACAAGCTTGAAGGAGGAAATTTCCAGGAGGCCTAACTTCTTCATTTTTTGGCCAAATAAGGTGTCGAAAAATCCCAAATAGGGGTGTTTGGATGTTCTAAATCCATTGGCACTGTTTTCAAAGGAATTTGAAGACTTCTTTTGTAGTTTTTTCACCATTGACGTTTCAGAGAGCTCCAGGGAGCTTGAAGCCCTCATTGATTGAGGCCATGCTCAGATGAGCCCAAGTCTGTTTTCTGTCACTGAATAGTCATTTTTGGCTAATTGTTATGCTATGAACACATTGGGATAGGTTTCAAAGGCATTTGAGGAATTTTATAGGTGTTTTTTTCACAAGGGATCTCAGGGAAGCTCAAGGCCACATGTAGAAGAGGTCATGCTTGGATGAGCCATGATCCGTTTTCAGAGTTCTATTAGTCATTTCTAGGGTTTTTATGTATTCTGAACCCAATGGTACAGTCATTATTTCCATTGGAGTTGAGAAGAAGCTTGTAAAATAATCTTTGAAAAATTAATCCCAAAGAGCCAAGTCCATTGATGGAGGCTCAAGGAGATGTAGCCCAGAGAGGGGTGAACTCCTTTATCATCTTGTTATTGTTGTGAGTTTGATGGTTTATTTGCTGCAAGTTATGTTTGCTATGTATTTATTTAAAACACATATTTTACCATTCAAAGGAAAATTTCCTCACACATGAACATTTAAAAGAAGATGCATAAACTTGGCACATAATCTATCTTGCATATTTTAACACATTGAGAAAGGTCCTGAAAAGTTTTATTTTAATGAAGTAGAGAGTGCTTTCATAGCATAACAAGTCATCCCCCTATTTTCAGATCATTGGGCCTCTCCAAGACTATATAAGGAGGCCTCCTCATGATGAAAGGGAGAGACATTATTGGCATCAAACTTATGATCTCATAAGGAAGATAATAAACGAATCATAGTCATTCTGCCCGTGGATCATTTGATCAAAGTGTTTGGACAAAGAGCACTTGGTGAGGCTGTTGCATTTGCATGTACATTTGTAAGCACTTTACATTGTTCTCATTAATATATATGTGTTTGACCTGTTTCCTTAAATATTATGTTTATTTACATGAACTTGTCTTTAATAGATAGATCTAGTTTCAAGCTAATCATAGTAGAATAGGAAGCATGTTTTGTCTTTGATTGGATTGCATGACTTGTCGAGTAGCTTGGAGATCGGAGCTCAACTCGGACTGGAACAAGGAAAAACATCACAAAAAGGGTACATCTTCTTCCTCTTATATATACATTAGTTTAGCTAGGTTTAAATGGATTTCAGTGATCAATGTTAGCACCTTTCTGTCTTGGTCTTAGGAGTCTAGAGCCCAAGAGGGGATTCACCTGTCCACAAGAGAATTTCCCTGTAACAGAAATTGGCGGCTCCATTGGGGAGTGAAGCTTTCAGTTTTGGTTTCCTTCCTTGGTCTTGTTTTTTTCCTTTGCTCACCTTTATATCTTATTCATGTCGTGTCTCTGATTCTTAAATGTGTTGTTGGCCCTTGGATTCATCTTACACACTCAATTTCTGCATTTTCCTGAGTTTTTTTTTATTTCTGGGAAAGATTTTGCATTCTAAGAGGCCAATGCTCCCCTGCCTCTACCACCAAAGCACTGGAACTCCCTTGCAGCGTCCCACAGAGAGTTGCAACACCCTGGTTCCCTTAACAACAGAGCGTTGGTTCTTTTTTTGTAAAAACCTTATGGGGAGTTGATCTTTGAGTCCATTTTTGTTGATTTCACCTGCTTAAGATTACTACCATCTCAGTGTGTCCCTGTTTTGGCCAACAACCTATTGATTTCTAATAATTTATTATATTTTGTTTGGATTTTTGACATTTTTTCCTTACTTTGTGTCACTCTTTTTTCTTGAGATTTGGATTCGATCTACTTCTTTCACACTTATCAGATTGAATGAAAGCTGTTGTAAGGGAATTCAAAGATCTATTCACTGTTTCATTTTTATCTTTGAGGTCTTTTATCCAAGCATTTCCTCCTATGTGGATTTGGTTTTCTTTTTGTTTCTTGTTTGATCACAACGAGGGTGTGTTTTTGTTTATGTGGAGTTTTCTTCCGATTGCTTAAATATCACAGATATTGAACTCTGATTAACATAGGAAGCTTTCCATCAAACTGATTATCAGTCACATATAAACAAAATGATATTTTTTTCATGTTTGGCTTTTGGATATTGAAACCAATTTCTGAACATTTTAGCATTGGATCGAATTCTTGATTGAGAACAATTGCATAAGGTCATTGCATCTTAGTGTTTAACAGTGAAAACAAAATCCATTCTCCTTCCCTTAAATAAAGATTCATTGAAAGAAAAGACTACTTATCATTTCTTATGCATGTTTTGGGAATTGAGTCATAATATCATCAGTTTTCACTCTCATACACCTCTGAGTAAACGACAACCTTAAAATCAAGTGCTAAACTAAAATTTATCAGACAATTTTACATTTTCTGTTAGAAAACCTACATTAGCTTAAGGTGTAGGGCTTTGGAATAGGTTGAAAGGATAACTTTCCAAAGCTGTCAAATGAACTTAGTATCTTGCGATAGGGAGAGAAAATCCAATTTTCGTATAAGATTTATGGGGATCCCCCTCTCACAGAAGGGTTACGCACGAGGTTGTGCTCGGGAGAGTTATGGAGATTATCCCTCAGTGGTTCAATCGTTCATAGTAGTCAGATTGTATATTGGGGGTTCTTCTTGAGGTTCAACTGTCTTCATTTGGTCTCGGTGCTTCGTGAATTCTGAATCCGTTCGGGGTCCTCTAGAGTTCTACCGACCCACTTGTCCTCAGTTCTCTTGAAGGATTTCAGACTTGTTATCTTGCCCATACGTTCAAACTAGATTGATGACTATACCTGCCCATAGGTTGACTATGATTTGGTGACCTTAGTAGCCATAATATTTAGGGTCTTTACATAAGGTGACGGTGAAGGGAAGTCTCACTGTACCTGGAACAGATGTTGGTCAAAATTTCTCGGGCTCCTTGGAGGGTAAATCCACAATTACTACATGGAATAAGTCCATTAATAAGGTCACCAACATAACTGATCCACCCATTCTATCCCTTCCCCTTCCTATATTGATCTCGTGACATTGGATTTCATCACCAACTAGTGGTTTCAATGTGGGAAGTTTTGTTTGATTGTTTGCTTCTTAGATTCATAGTGTGTGTTGTTTTTTTTACTTCATGGACCTCAGGTTGACTCAGTGTTAATGGCATCAACTCCTAGGAGTACCAATGGAGGAACCCCTTGTATTGGGGAACCTTTAACCTTTCCTTCTGTTGAAAACATTGGTCTTCGTACATTGCCACATTGAGTCTTTCGGGACTCACCATTGGATTATCAGTTTGGTTGTTCCCCACTCCGGTGATCTCGAATATTCCCAGTGCTTCACCTACACCTAATGCTTTAGATGTAAGTACATCACCAACACATCAACCTCATGTTGACTTTTCTCTTTCTTCACCCATTAAGTCTCCTTCCCTTTCTCCTTCTTCACCTAGTGAAAGCTCTAAAGCAAGTAGCCAAGTTGATAAGAAGAAGAAGAAATAGAAAGAGAAGAACAAGAACCCGGAAAGGACCAAGCCTCCAACCATATCATATGTTGGATCCAAGCAATCAGTTAATGTTAATAGTACTGGGAGTTTTAATGAGGTCAACAAGATTAAAATGAAGAATCTGAAACCCAAATTCCCTTGCAGTATTTTTAAGAGTGACCACTTTCTGAGGGATTGCCCTGGTATTTCCAAGGTCTTAGAAATGTGGTCCTCCACATCATCGGCCTCTGGTAGACATGTTGGTGACACCCTGTCAACCAATGATGTTAAGGTTGGTAAGAAGAAGAAAACTGTCAAATTTCCTTGTATGTTATGTGAAGGCGATCATTATTCTCACCTTTGTCCTCGTATGGATGAGGCTTCTTCTCTTTTGGAAAAGCTTCAAATCCCAAATGGTTATCATAAGATTTCCCCCAACCCATCATTAATTGATAGAATCTTCAATTCGGTTCCATCCTCGGTTAGTCTGGTTGATTAGGTGGTCAATCTAGTTTCATCCTCAGTTGAAACACTATGAAAAGTAGTTGATCTTATTCTATCATCGGTCAATCCCACCCTTCATCCGAAGAGTGCCAAAGTGGTTGCTCCGGTTACATCCCCGGTCAATCCCACTCCTCCTCTGACGAGTGCCAAAGTGGTTTCTCCGGTCCTTTCATTGGTCACTCCGGTTGATCATGTTGTCAATCTGGTCACGTCCTTAGTTGAACTAGTTGACAAAGTGGTTGATCTAATCCCATCTTCGGTCGATCCCGCTCTCCTGTTAGAGATTTCAACCCATGCAGTCAATCTGTTTCCACCTTTCGACCCCATTCTCCCCTTGGAGGATGAAACCAAAGTGGTCAATTTGATGTCATCATCGGTCGATCCTACTCTCCCACTAGAGAGTAAACCTGATATTTTCCATGTTTTTCTCGTTGATACAGAATCTACCGTGCTGGGGGGCCTTCCTCCTTCTACCGCAAAACCCCCTCCAAGTAATGAGGCCATCCTCTTTGATTAGGGTGTACTAACTAGACCTCGTCTTCCCTCTCACATTCCTTTCAAGATTATAGTACAGGTTTTTGGTCAGGATGTTTCTCATGCGCTGATAGATGAAGGTTCGTCCGTTAGTATTTTGTCCTCTATTGCTTGGAAATATTTGGGTTATCCTTAGCTTGTGTCAGTTACCCAAACTCTGTTCACTTTTAATAGAAGAACCAGTCACCCTTTAGGGATCCTTCCCCAGTTTCCCACAACTTTCTGAGGGAAAACTGTCTTTATTGATGTTATGGTAGTCCAGGACCCCTTGGATTTCGATTTAATCCTTGGGAAAGATTATGTCTATGCCATGAAAGCTATTGTGTCCACTCTTTTTCATGTGATATATTTCCCACATGATGGAAGAATGGTGACTATTGATCAACTTTCATTCGTTGGCCCTCACCTGACAATAAACCCAATGACCCCCCTAAATGGGTCTTATATGCAGTCGGTATCACCCCTACCACAGGTCAATTATGTGGTGTTGTCTCCCATGACTTCAACTTCTGATGAATTAGATATGGTAGTTGACATGGTGATCTCTTTGGTAGGGCTATTGGAGCCTAATCACCTTACCCCTATCGCGGCCCTCAACATGTGTTCTTTCCAGAGTATTGTTCTTCCATCTAGTGAAGATCTCTTGGATGCCATGAATGAGTTTTTTCCCTTGACATGGTTTTCTTCTAGAGCATTTTCCTCTTGGAAACCATGATCAAGAAGAAGTCACGAGCATAGTTTTAATTCTCTATGGCCAGCTCGTTAAAAAATGAAATAGAGGTCTTGAGCATAGTTTCTCTTCTCTATGGAAAGCTCGTTAAAAAATGAAACTGAGGTCTTGAGCATAGTTTCTCTTATTTGTGGCAAGCTCATTAAAAAATGAAACAGAGATCATGAGCATAGTTTCTCTTCTCTGTAGCAAGCTCATTAAAAAATGAAACAGAGGCTACGAGCATAGTTTTCTTCTCTGTGGCAAGCTTGTTAAAAAATGAAACAGAGGTCTGGGGATTGAATCTGGAGCCTTGAGCATAGTTCTTTTCCTGTGTCAATCTCGTTAAAAAATGAAACAGTCACCTCTCATACCAAGTCCAGTCTTTCGTTAAATCTTGTTTTTGAACCTTCATTTCATCTACATGTATCATTTTTCTCCATCTAGTACAGAAATTAGTGACAAACTCAATGTCAGTGAATGAATTGAAGCTTGGGGGGCATGTCCCCAGCCTTTGATTATCATTATGGGGTTAATCCGCTAGCTTTTCAAGCCGGGGGCATAGTACCGACCATCCATGGGTATCCCAACCTTTGGAAATTACATTGGGAATTTACAAGCATAGTTTAATTTTGTTTCAAGCTTGTGTAAAAATGAAACCAATACCGAGCTTAGTCTTTTTTATTTATCATGCTCGCAAATACATGAGCATGTAACCGAGTAGACTTTTATCACTTTTTCAGACTCGTAAATGTTATACAAAAAAGGAACCCCCTGCAGTCTCCTTTAAGCTCTTTTCAGACTCTCTAAAAATGAAAAGATTGCCAAGTGATCTTGCTTCCTTTCACACTCGTTAAAAGGTTTGAAAGGGTGTCTTTCGAGTGGTAGTTTATCAATTTTTTGGCCTCAAGAGACTAAAATTACAAAAAAGGAAAACCTTGGATTCGTCTTTAAGTTATTTTCAGACTCTCTAAACATGAAAAACAACTGATTTTTCTTTCTCTGGACTCGTTAAAAATTATACATTGAAGGGCCCATGTGGGACCGAACCTTTCTTCTGGTTCGTTGAACAAAAGAAGAGGGACTTACCGAAGGTGATTTATATCGAGCATGTGTTACCCTCCTCGAGATTGTTAAATTAAAAAGAGGTACCTGTCCATCTGGATGGGGGAAAAAATTGAAGGAAGCAAGCCAAGAATTTTTTGGGAACATTACAAGTCACTCTTACAGTCGCCCTTGAACACGACACTTTGTCTTTGCATACATTTTAACCCATTGAACCTTTGCACTGAACCAATCCTCTGCGTTTATTTACTTCTTTGGGTCACCCGATGAAAGTCATAGTGTCCATTCCATCATCATGTTTTGGTCCATGTCATGTTTCTTTTGTTGTGCCTCAGTGTTCAAGGGAAGTATCTGGCTTGAGATTCAACCATCACAAATATCATGTTTCAATACCCATGTTAGTCCATGTTCATTTTATCTACCAAGTTTACATCTCCGTGTCAGTTTCATGTCGTTGATGGGGGATACATCAAGGCCCTCTGTTGGGCATACATCAAGGCCCTCTGTTGGCCCTTGGTTATGGAAGAAATCAAAGATCAAGGAAGAAAAGGTAAAACATGAACTGCGTGGAAGATGAAGCAACTGATATTAAGGTGAAGTGAGAAAAAGAGCAGAAAAGATGGAGTGGAGTATGAGGAAAGCAAGTTGTTGAACGAGGAGATCAAGGATGACAGATAAGAAATGGAAATGGATCATATACAACTCAGCAAGCAGAAAAATCCACTGTTGTATTCTTTGAAGGACCATGTGAGAAGGAAGGAAAGACAGGCTAGCGAAGCCCTGAAAATCTGGGTCAAGTTGACTTAGGGTTTTGGACATTTAGGGTTTTGGACACCTAGGTTACGACCTAAGGTTGTTGGTGAGATATTATAACGTATAAATAAAGGTCAAGAGGACTTGGGATGGTTTGGTGTTGCCATTGTTGTTAGACAGAGTTCGTTCAACTGTTGAGTGATTGCTATTGAGAGAGATTGTGTTGTAAGATCTTTAGCTGTGTGCGAAGATCATCCCTCCAGCTAGGTATGCAGGGAGGGGAGATATAGAGAGGAGAAGAGATAATATATGATAGCTAAGAGCGCAGAAAAGAACTGTATACTTCTATTTAATATATCATAAAGCACAGTTCTGTGGACGTAGCCCTAGAGAGAGGGTGAACCACGTACATCTTGTGTCATGTGTGATTGATTTTGTATTCTTTATCATTTGATATGTTTCTATTGTGATATTGCATTGGATCTAATATATAAAATGTGAAGTAGGTTAAAGGAGGATAAAGAAAACTAGGTTGTGTGTTGTTGCTTTGAACCCAATCTGCATTTTCTTGGGTTGTAGAAACTCATGTCCTACAACCCCCTATAGCTACTTCAGGTGAGACTGCATCTACTTCGTAGATGTTTCAGAAAGGGCCAATAATTAGGGCTTGTTGGTGCACTCTCGAGCGTTGAACCCTGGGTCTTCCCCTGTGCCAACAAATGGTTCCGTTGTCGGGACCAGGATCTTCTTGAGGGAATGTCAAGGTGGTTTCCATCAAAGACAGAGATTCAGAAGAGGATAGAAGAGCAAGAGAAGGAATTCACTGAAGAACATAATAGAAACCCTAATATTAACATAGAGGATTGGTTGGAGAAGTATATCTTTACTGATATACACAATATCTTCTTTGGAGGAATACACAAGGAACTATACGAGTGGTTAGCAAGACTAGTAGATACCCAGTTTGAGATCTGACTCAAACCACCTGTGGTTTGGATGGCGCCGCTGGCCAAGAAGGTCAAGAGAGTCGACAACATCATGTCTAGAGTAGTAGATCATTGGTTTGATAGCACGATCGGAGGATATATCACTGAGTTTGTTATTGACAGAGTAGATTCATACAAGCAGGCAGAAAGATACTTCTTTAAGGGACCTCGAGGAAAGTTTTTACATTTCTTAAAGTTGAAAATCAAGATGTTATTGCATGAAAAGAAGATCTTGAAGATACAGTAGTTGGACACATTGACAGAGCTAATGTTCAAGAATTCAAACAGCGATAGTGACACAGAAGTTGGACATAGGCACAGTGGAAGAGTGTTTAGAGAAGTGCCTCTTGTGAACTTGTTTAAGTAGAACTACGGGGACGAGGGTTTCTACAGTGGAGAAGAAGCAGATCTGACAGACAAGGAACATTCATAGATCGTTAAAGAAGAGGAATAAATGACTTAAGACCTTCGTCAAGATGGATCGGGAACTTAAAGAACTGAGCCTACCACCAAACTAGGTACTAGTCCTCCTATCATTGTATAAATAGTTAGTAACCAGAGTAATCTAAGTCATTAGAGCCATCAGAGCACTACTGCAAGCTGATCAATACCTATTCAAACAACAAACCTAGGGAGATCTATGGTCGATGAGATGAGGCTCCCCATTTTTAGAGGAGATGGATCTGAGGATCTTGAACAACATGTGTTCTTGTGCGAAGCTGTCTAGAGCATTAAGAATATTACTGACAAAGTTGTTAAAAAGACCTAGTTCAGCACCACCTTGAGAGACCGCGAACTAAGTTGGTACATGAAATTTGTTCAAGGGTTAATTCAACCTAAACCACTAGGAGAAATCAAGACTGCGCTAATTGCAGAGTTCAAGAAGCCTAAGTCAGAATCATAGTGCATCATAGAGCTGAAGGAGATTAAGAAGAAAGTAGCCGAGCCTATGTGGGAGTTCGATCAGAGGTTTAAAACCTTGACAAGGCACTTGACTTTCTGAATCCCAGATGAGAAGAATAAGGAATGTTTCATTATTGCACTACTACCACACATTAGAGTCCCTTTGATGCAATAGAAGATTACTTCACAAGCTGAGGCATTGGAGATTGCCATGAATCTAGAATCAACCCTAATGGAATAATCCAGTGTAGGTATAAGACAAATCATGAGTCAGTTGACTAGCTTCTCATTGCAGGTTGAAGACATGAAGAAGGAGAAAGGCAAAGAAAAAAGAGAAGACATTTGGTATGTCAGATGCAAACCAGAGGGTCACGACAAGGAGCACTGCCCACTATTTCATGAGTATTTGGCCTCTGGAGCTCTGATCCCTTTGAAGCAAGCTACCCTACCTTGGTGCGAGGTATGCAGAAATCGACATCGCCCTGGTGAGTGTTACTATCTGCAAAATATGTTCAAACACCCACAAATCTATATTGCATGTTTTGTAAATAAGTAGGGCATAATGATAGGGACTGCAGAGAATATGATCTTATGTATGAGATATCAAGAGACATATATATGATTCAAGGAGAACCATAGTAAGAAGGAAACACTGCACAGTACAACTCCCCAAGAAGAGGCAAATTTAACTCACATGGTGGATTCCGAGGAAGAGGAAGGGGAGGAGGAATGGGTCGAGGTCATGGACAGATTATCTGTTACAACTTCTCACAGCTAAGACACTTGGAAAGGGACTGTCAAAACCCTTGCACAACATGTAGTTACTACAACTCATTCAAGCATGTCATTGAGG
This sequence comes from Picea engelmannii, assembly GCA_009831015.1. Classification (NCBI taxonomy): domain Eukaryota; kingdom Viridiplantae; phylum Streptophyta; class Pinopsida; order Pinales; family Pinaceae; genus Picea; species Picea engelmannii. The sequence goes on along the minus strand of ML807720.1, from coordinate 11,080 downwards.
ACTGCCCAGTGTTACTAGCTAAACTTCGGGAGAGATGAGGCGGAAACTAGCAAATACAACTAATTAAAGCAGAACCTCACGAAGAAAACCCTAGAGTCCCTATTATTACTAGAGGAAATTTTGTTACAGGAGAAGATAGATCAACCTTAGAGAAGAATACAGAAGGCTCAGGAATCAGAAAAGTTGCAGAGAAGACACAAGAATTTGATTCGAAGAAAGAGAAGAAGACATTCAAGGAAGCAAGAAAAGAATTCAGAGGAGACCAGAATTCTTCATCAAAGGTTCTACCAGAAATAAGAGAGTGTGGAATGCCCTTGGCATTTGATCAATGTAATTTGCTAGGAGATGGAAAAGAGGTGAGTAAACTTATCATCTTCTTGTACACATTTATTGAGTTGATTAAGGATGAAAAATCCATACAAGAATTGCAAAACTTGGTCAGACAGTATGAGGTAGGAAGAGTGGACCCTATATTGAATAGGGTTGTGAACCAAGTGTCAAGAAAGAGAAGGACAAATAAGGAGATACACTTGAATGCTCAGATAGGAGATTATGATATAGATTACATGGTCCTTGATTTGGGATTCGAAGTTAATGTCATGACGAAGCAGACCTAGGCACTGATGGGAAAACCTAAGTTGATATATTCCCCTATCAGGCTTAGGATGGTGAATCAGTAGGAAGTAAGTCCCTTTGGGAGACTGGAGCATGTCCTTGCAGATATCGACGGGGTAAGGACATTTGCATATTTTGAAGTAATTGAGATAGTCGACGAGAGCTTTCCTTATTCTGCACTGTTAGGAATTGACTGGGCTTTCAACAATTCCATTATGGTTGATTTAAAGAAAAGAAGAATGACATTTAAAGGAGATGGCATTAGGTTCATCACACGTTTGGACCCGGATGAAGGTCGCAGATACACAGAGCCGATCAAAGAAGAAGATCGCACATATGAATTGAAAAACATTTACAAATTGACAGCCAGACAACAAGATTACATCAATCCTACAGCAAATGGGAACTTGAGTTGGCGGAGTGAGAGAGCATGCTCATTACATTCTAAAGAAGAACTAGAAAAATGGCAGAATAAGATGTATGATATTTCTACATGAAGATGTGCTAGATTGACCAGAGAAGTTCCCTGGATGGACACAACAATAAGTATATTGCCCACATTTGATGGTTTGAATCACTTAGAAACTTTCTTGTTGGAATTTGAATACATTGTACTAGAACAATAGAGGTTGTTGGCACTGGATGAAGCACTGAAATATACTTCAACAAGATGGTGGGGAAAACATAAGAATAACAATGTCGAATGGGTGCAATGTCGCACTCTGATGACAATGTGGTTCTCAGACCAGATTGAGGGGTGTGAAGCTCTATATATAGGTCAGAGTTGTCTGAAAGACCATGTGAAAATATGTGAGGAGGCTTGGAGCATCATTCCTGAAGAGAAGTGGGTGCATCAATTTATTAACACTCTGGACACAATGCCTATTAATTGGTACCTACAAGCTGAACTGCATCTCATCACTGCAAATTGGGAAGGGATGATTCAGAAATTTATAACTACCTTCTTATTTGAAATCCCATATCCTATAGTGGACCAAGAATTATAGATTGTTAGACAGAAAGTGTTTTAGGAGGCACCTAACCTCCCTAAAGAGAAAGAAGAGGATGAGTGGACTGCGGCACTTCAAAAATTGCAGGGTTGTTACAACATCAATGCGGATGAATATGATGATCCTAGGAAGGTGAACATCACAGAAACAAAAGGACAGATAGATGTAGAAGGACTAGGAGTCAAAATACCTTTTATTGGGAATCCCATTAAAATAAAAAAAATTAATATAGGAATGGAGGAAACACCTAAAATGGAAAACATTGGAGATTACTGGGATGAGGCTACTATTGACAAGATCATAAAATTGTTGCTTGAATATCAGGACCTATTTCCAACTAAGTTTACTGAGATGAAGGGCATTAAAGGGCCCATGGGAGAAATGAAAATCCCCTTAAAGCCAGATGTAAGGCCAATCAAGTAGAGACCATATAGATTGAATCCTAAATACAAAGAGAAAGTTAAGATTGAGCTTGATAGAATGCTCGAAGAAGGAATCATAGAACTTGTTGAAGAATCAGAGTGGATTATCCCTATGGTAGTCCAAGACAAGAAAACATGAGAGATCATGATTTGTGTAGACCTGAGGAAGCTGAATGATGCATGCCTACATGATCCTTTCCCTACACCATTCACTGACGAAGTGCTATACAATGTTGGAGGATAGGAAGTCTACTCCTTCACAGATGGCTTTTCAGGATATCATCAGACCAGGATGGACAAAGAAGATCAACATAAGACCACCTTTGCAACAGAGTGGGGGTATTACCAATATACAATGATTTCCTTTCGACTGAAGAATGCACTAGCCCTCTTTTCTAGGGTGGTGGTCGAAGCATTCAAAGAGTTTTTACATAAATTTTTAGAAGCATATTTTGATGATTGGAATATGTTTATTTTATTAAAAGATCATATTGAATGTCTAAGACTAATGTTGGATAAGTGCAGGAAATGCCAGATTACCTTGAATATGTAAAAGTGCATTTTCTTATCACCATTTGGAGTGTTGTTAGGCCATATTGTATGCAAGCAGGGGTTTCCAGTAGATCCCTCCAAGATCACCATTATTGTTGATTTACCACCTCCTAATTTAGTGAGACAACTGCACACTACACTGGGACATACAGGATATTACAGGAAGTTCATCAAGGGGTATGCACAAATAAAAACACCCATGGAGAAGTTGTTAAAGAAGGATTGTCATTTTCAATGGACAAAAAAATGCAAATAGAGCTTAGAAACACTGAAACAGAAGATGGTTACTGCATCGATATTGGTTTTCATAGATTGGAGCAAAGAATTTCATGTGCATGTCAATGCCTCATCCATTGCATTGGGAGAAGTATTAGCACAACCAGGAGTAGGAGATATTGACCACCCTCTAGCCTTTGCTAGTAGGAAACTATCTACAACTGAGATAAATTACACCACCATCGAGAGAGAAGGACTTGCTATGGTGTATGCGCTTCAGAAATTTCGCCACTACTTGTTGGGAGGACACTTTAAAATGTTTACTGATCACTCTGCGCTGAAATACATGGTCAACAAGCCAGTGTTGGGGGGAAGAATTTGCAAATGGCTGTTGTTATTTCAAGAATATGATTTTGAAATTGTGGTTAAGCCAAGAAGGATGAATAAGGGACCTGACCATTTTTCCAGGTTAGAGCATGGGGAAGAACCAACTAGCTTGAAGGATACACTACCAGATGCACATGTTTTAGCCATCAGAAAAGTGGATGACCACTTCATAGAAATAGTCTAGTTCATGTCTACAGGAATGGCACCGACTGATTACACCATCATCCAGAAGAAACAACTGGTAGTGCGAGCTGCAGACTTTTCACTTATAGTTGGACAGCTATACAAGATGGGACCTGATGAGATACTAAGGAGATGTGTTATGGAAGCAAAAAAACCATTGATCCTCACAGAAGCACAGGAGGACACTACGTAGGGAAAGAAACAACATAGAAGATTCTTAGAGCTGGTCTTTGGTGGCCTACTCGACATAAAGATGCTAAGGAATACTATAAGGCTTGCGATGTATGCCAGTGAGTCAAGAAACCTTCTAGGAGAGATGAAATGCCTTTAGCACCACAGCTGACCTTATAGGCATTTGATAAGTGGGCCATTGACTTCGTGTGACCTATCAACCCACCAGGAATGCGCATAGGAGAAAGATACATCATCACTGCGACATAATACTTGACCAGATGGGCAGAAACAAGAGCAGTCAAGGACTGTAGTGCCACTACAGTTGCACACTTCATATTTGAAGATATCATAACCAGGTTTGGATGCCCGAAGACCCTGATGAGTGACCAAGGTATGAATTTTATTAACAATACCATTGAAGCTTTGATACAGGAATTCAAAGTACATCATCAGAAGAGCACCCCTTACCACCCACAGGCGAACAGGAAAGTCGAAGAATTTAATAAAATATTAGAGACAACACTAACAAAGATATGCAGTGTGAATAGGGATGACTGGGATTTGAGAGTACCAACAGTGTTATGGGCCTATAGAACCACTTGAAAGAAGCTAACAATGCATACTCCATTCAAATTAGTTTATGGTCTAGAAGCAGTTGCACCTATGGAATATTTGGTTCCTAGCTTGAGGATCACTGCCTTTATAGATATGGATGACATTGGAGTTGTTCAAGAGAGGCAATTGGTAGAACTCAAAGAAGACATATTTCTTATAGGATTTCACTAGCAAGTTCAAAAGGAAAGAGAAAAGGCCTAACATGATAGGCACATCAAGAAGAAATCCTTCAAGCAAGGAAATCTAGTGTTGGTCTATGACAGTAAGTTCTTGAAGCATTCAGGGAAGTTTAGAACACATTGGTTGGGGCCATTTGAAGTGGTTTATGTTACAGAAGGAGGAGTTGTGCAGATGAAAACATTAACGGGGGAATGGAAGGAAGGTCTAGTGAATGGGAGTAGGTTGAAGTTGTACTATGACAACTAGCTTCCTTGCAGGTCTTGGTAAAAACAAGGATAAGGGGTCGAGGTACCAGGTGCAGTTGAAACTAGGTACCCGACTGATCTGAAATTGGATCCAGAAGCCTGATAGGGCTTGAAAAATGCTCAAAAATGAAAGTGCTCGGAATGCGACGAAACCTATTCCATTGCGTCCATCTCATCTTCCTGATTCCGGCAGTATATTTACTTTGTCAAATGGGCTCCGTATGGAGAAGATATCGTGTTCTGTCCGAAAAGCCAAACATGTAAAAAAAATGGATGATTGTACAGTCCGTACATTCCACGTGTCATGCTGACTGTGATGACCATACGGTCCATACAGGTGATGTGGTAGCCTCGGGTGATGACATGTGGTAGAGTGTGATAGGATGGTTTGGCGTATGGATGAACCTATCCGGAGGTGACACGTGTCACCACTGTAAGGGTGACACGTGGCACAGGTGACATCAACAGCTGACGTGGCAAGATGACAGGGTAGTACGGCAGTGGATGTGTGGTAGACACGTGAACAAATCAGCATTTGACACATGGCATGATGTGATTGGTTGGTTAGGTTCCACATGGCCCAGTCGTGGGCTGCCACATGGCACCCTGTGATTGGCTATTGGTTTTGGTGTAAAATTGTTGTGGCTTGGCCAGGAGTCGAACCCGCGACCTCCCATCGTGGAAGTAGACTGGAAGGATGGGATAACTACTCAGGCACCCATTAGCTCTTATAATATATGTGATTAATAATTTATTTGAATTAGACTGTGGTTTGAGTCGGCGTAGGAAAGGGCCGGGGCCTAGCCCCAGCCCTTGGTTGTACTGCCGGTATATATGACCATGCGCGGGGGGTTAACGCAGAGCGCGGGTATATGTGGATAGGGATTAACCCATTGATTTCGGGTGGATCCCATATGACCAGGTTTACCCCTACACAAAAGGCGCGGGGTGTTAAACTATGAACCACGGGTCCTATGTTTGCACCATAAGACCGAGAGCTTGAGCGCCAAAAGGGGGCTAGCACATGGCGCTTGGCCACATGGCACCCCATACGACCGAGAATAAAGGGGAACGCGCCAACGAAGGGCACCTAATGCTCGAATATAGTTCAAAAGTGGGTTTTTTATGCCTAAATTTGGTTTTTTATGATTAATATGACTATTTTTAGTTGATTCTCTCCATTTTTGGGGGATATTGGGTATTTTTGGAGCCTAAATTCTTGGAGGAAGTTGGAGATGAGCAACCAACTTCAAAGCTATATAAACCAAGCCTGTTTGAGGCCATGAGAGAGCAGTCAGAGCAGAGTTATGCTGAACAAAAGCCAAGCCAAAGTCAGTTTGATGCAGAGAAGCTTTTGAGGAGGAGACGTTGTCGAACCATTTCTGGGAGCTCTGGATGTTCGTTTTGCGTGTCGTTTTCTTTGCAGGTTTCTAGAGATCTGGACGAACATGACCAGATTAGTCTTGTAGCCATTTGGAATTTCAGCGATGTACTTTTGATCATTTGAACAGAAATAAAGAAGCCTCCCCACAGAGACAAAGGCCCGGAGACGTAGGCAAAGTTGTGCCGAACTCCGTTATCAATACGCGTGTTATGGTTTGCTGTCTATTATTTCATTTCAGATATACATATGTGTATATGGATGTTATAATTCCTCTTGTTTCCTCATTCTTTCACTAATTTTCTCAAATGGTTAATTAACGCATGCAAAATTAAAACTCAACCATAAGTCATTAAAAAGATCCTACGGATCACCGACACAGAAAATACAGTCTACACAAATCCAGGATAGACAGAGTAAAATGCATGGTGAAGTAAAAAGATGGAGTGAAATGAAATATTTAGACCTGAAGTGCCTCATGACGAGTCACAAGTGAGTGTTGGGGGCCTATTGACCCTTGGTTATGGAAGAAATAAAACATCAAGGAAGAAAAGGTAAAATGCAAACTGCACGGAAGACAAAGCGACTGATATTATGGCGAAGTGAGAAAAAGAGAAGAAAAGATGGAGCGGAGTATGAGGAAAGCAAGTTGTTGGATGAGGAGATCGAGGATGACATATAAGAAATGGAAATGGATCGTGGACAACTTAGCAAGCACAAAAATCCACCATTGGATGCTTTTAAGGACAACGCGAGAAGGAAGGAAAGACAGGCTAGCGAAGCCCTGAAAATCTGGGTCAAGTTGACTTAGGGTTTTGGATGTTTAGGGTTTTGGAATTTAGGGTTTTGTACATCTATGTTACCACATAAGGTTGTCGGTGAGCTATTGTAATGTATAAATAAAGGTCAAGAGGACCTAGGATGGGTTGTTGTTTCCATTGTTGTTAGACAGAGTTCATTCAATTGTTGAGTGATTTCTATTGAGAGAGATTGTGTTGTAAGATCTTCAACTGTGTGCGAAGATCATCTCTGCAGCTGGGTGCATAGGGAGGAGAGAGATAGAGAGAAGAAGAGATAATATCTACTAGCTAAGAGCATAGACAAGAACTTTATTCTTCCATTTAATATATCATAAAGAATAGTTCTGTGGACGTAGCCCTAGAGAGAGGGTGAACCACGCACATCTTGTGTCGTGTGTGATTGATTCTATATTCTTTATCATTTGATATGTTGTTATTGTGATATTGCATTGGATCTAATATATAAATTGCGCAGTAGGTTAAAGGAGGATAAAGAATACTAGGTTGTGTGTTGTTTCTTTGAACCCACTCTTCATTTCATCAAGTTGTAGACACTTGTGTCCTGCAACCCCCTATAGCTACTTCGGGTGATACTTGATTTGCTTTGCAGGTGTTTCCAAAAGGGCCAGTAGTTAGGGCTTGTTGGTGCGCTCTCGAGCATTGAACCCTAAGTCTACCCCTGTGCCAAAACCCTCCTTCGATGATTATGTTCCTGTCGACTTCAACACATTATCCATGAACTAGACTTAGAGACCAATTAGTACCTTGGGACCTGCATGCCTCAATGGTAGGCCTCCTTGCTTCTGAAAATAGGTTTACATTATTTTCCTTTGATCAGATGATTCCATGAATTTTCAACTTCAGCTCATCTATTCACATTCGCTGGAATGTAATAGGGTACCTTGGGAATCATTGATATCAATGGTGATTTCCCTCGCACTTGTTAACGATTTACCTCATTAACCAGTAGTCAAGTGGTTTATTCCATTTTCGACATCAGTACATCTATTCATATGGTTGGAATCATACCACATCGGGATCGATAAGAATACCCTAGGTTGAGTGATCACTCTGATATATACTTTTTCCAAGTTGCGACGAAGTTTCTCTTGAATATTGACACATATAATGTCATATAGATCCACTTTGTATTGGTCTTTGGCTATGTATTGTCATCTTGTATATCCACTGTGTATTTTTTGTGGCTACAATCAGTTCATGTCATGGGAGTATAGATCCACATTGTATCTTTGGTGGCTATACCTTTTTTGTTAATACAATTATGGATACGCAGTGTATTTTATGGAGGCCATACCCTGCAAGTCTTTATCACCCAAGAATAGGTATGTATGCCTTGGGTTTGAAACATGTCATAATATTTGTTTGATGGTTTTGTGCATCTTCTACCAAGTTCTCTATGTCCATACCCTTGCTGAAAAAAGTCTACAAAGTACTTCAGTCATAACATCTTCTAACTTCGCACTTTGGGGGGCAATATGTTACACATCAAAATTATGTATTTCAATGATGACCTATTGTCGTCATTACAAGTGTCGCAAGTGTCTCATTTGTCCATAAGTGTCGCAAGTGTCACAAACATCATACAATTATCTTTCCTATGTCGTGTCTCAAACGAAATCACAAGGACACTTCAAAGACACCCTCAAAGACTGGTTTAAGAAGGACAAATCACATGACAAAGAGTGCAAATCTTTTACCATGGAAAAAACCACTCAAAAATCATTTTTGAAGGCCAAGTCTACCCTACCCACTGGCAAGGAGTGTCAATGCTAGCTAACCTTCTTTGGGGGGCGTTCTAACACTCTGTGCACCCTTTTGGGGGAGCGCTAGTATTTTTTAAGGAAATTTTGGGCAGCGCTCCCCTGCCCAATGTCAGGGAGTGCCAACACTCCCTACCCTTCTTTGCGGGAGCGTTGCAACACTCTATGCCCCATTCTGAGTGAGCGCTGGGTTGTTTGAGGAAATCTTGGGTTGTTGAGGAAAATCAGGGAAAAATCCCCCTCATCTCTAGATTTGGTTGGATTAGAATCTGAGGTCAAGGTTGGATCTTAGGGAGGATCCACAACTGATGGAGAAAGATCCTCAACCTATCCCAAGAATCTCTAAGGTGGTTAGGCCTCTCCAAGCCTATATAAGGAGGCCTCCTCATGGTTAAAGGGAGATACATTAAAGGATTCAAATTGATGATCTCATAAGGAATATAATCATCGAAGCATAGTCATTCTGCTTGTGAATCATTTGAGCAAAGGTTTTGTAAAAATAGAGCTTGGTGAGGATGCTACATATGCATATACAGTTGTAAGCACTTTACTTTGTTTTCATTAATATATATGTGCTTGACTTGTTTCCTTCAAGATTATGTTTATTTACATGAACTTCTCTTTAATAGATAGATCTGGTTTCAAGCTAATCATAGTAGAATAGGAAGCATGTTTTGTCTTTGATTGGATTGTAGGACTTGTCAAGGATCTTTGAGATCAGAGCTCAACTTGGACTGGAACGAGGACAAACATCGCCAAAAAGGTACATATTCTTCCTCTTCTCTATACATTAGTTTATCTAGGTTTAAAGGGATGTTAGTGATCAATGTTAGCACCTTTCTGTCTTGGTCTTAGGAGTCTAGAGCTTAAGAGGGGATTCACCTATCCGCAGGGGAATTTCCCTGTAACAACTAGATCACTTGCTTAGGAAATTGTCTTGGTTACCTTGTTTCACCTTGGTGGTCAGCTTATGTGCCCTATGTTGGAGTTACTTCACACACACCTAGCATTTATTTTTCCTAAGGTTTTTCCTATGTTTATTATTCATTATCCAGTCTCCTATATTTTAGAAAGAATATTACTCTAGGGATAATATTCTCTTCAGTTCACACTTTAGTTTGATCAGTTGAGTGGAGTCTAGATGCCACATTGGTATTATCACCATGTAGAATTGGGATCATCACCAACTAATGTGCATTGTCCTTGGGATCATCACTATATTGATACATTACTCATGATTCCCTGATCCCCTCCTCACTTCATTCTATTTCAGTCAGTTAATTGAAGACCGGTAGACTAGTTAACTCAGCTAGGTGGTTGTTCACTCACGTAACTACCCGAAAGACTAGACTAGGTGGAATTTCACTCCCATAACTGTTGGTGTGTGTCCATATCACTCTATACCACCACTATGGCACATTGGATTCTCCTATAGTATGCATTAGTTGATTTATACAGAGTATAGCATGTGTAAATTATCATTCATTCATTTGGTTAATGAGAATTCTTCCATTCTTTCTCTCTTGCTTATTGTTTCTCAATTTCTCTCCACAAATGTGTGTGCTATTTTCTATCTAGATATATTATGTGCAGGTTCAACACATTTACATGGTATCATAGCTGACAAACTGCTAGGGAAAAGCCACACCAAATTATTTTTTGCAAGTACCGAAGATTGAAGACAGGGGAAAAATGGAATTCCCAAAAGAATTCATTCTTACACCTTTCAAATTATTTGCATCGAAAGAGAATATGATCATGACTATTCAAAGAAGATAATTGTACAGGTTAACCATGAACATAGAGACATAATTGACATCATCCATAGAAAAACCCAAGTATCTAAATCAAATGGATGAAGCATTAAGAACAATTTACAGTCTCATTTCTCATGATCTCCTCTTTCATATACCTTCCTGTAAAACCCCCAATGAATCCTGGACCACCACGGAAGGGCATTTTGGAAAACAGGATGAGATGAGAAGACACATGCTCGAGGTGGAATTTCTCACCTTAGATCCAAAAATCTTCGACAATCTCCAAGATTTCTTTACCAAATATAAGGATTTACTGTCACAACTCAAGGCTTTCGGGGTTGAAAAATATGAGGATAAAAAAATGGTTCTCATCATTCTCTCCAAACTTGGACCTGAATTATAAATGTTTGTATCTACATTCCATTCAGTCAAATTCACCTCTGGAGCCACCTAGAATATTCCTTCTCTTGAGGAATTTATTGAATCCTTGACACAAGAGCAGACCAAGCTCATCAACATGGGAAAAATCAAAGGCCCAAAGGCGCATGCACTTATTGTGAAATATGGCAGTGATCATCAATATCATGAATATAAATATAAAGACAAAAGGAAATCTCATGCGAATCCGAAGAAGGAAGGGTACTCAAAACCCTTCAATGTTGCCTCCAGATCCAAAGGTGCAAAGGGAAGAAAAGGGGAAAAATGCACATACTGACATAAAAGATTCCATCCAGAATCCACATGCATGAAGAAACAAATATA
>ML807719.1:185435-232400 GCA_009831015.1 Picea engelmannii | reverse complement strand
AGGTTGACGAAGTTTGCACACTTTTTTCCCATAGCCACAGACTTCAGTGCAACACAAGTGGCCGAATTATTTTTCAGAGAGGTGTTCAGACTACACGGCCTACCCAAAACCATCATCAGTGACAGGAACATCAGATTCATGAGCACGTTTTGGTAGGAGTTGTTCAGATTAGTGGGTACGGCATTGACTCCTAGTACTAGCTATTACCCTCAGACGGATGGTCAGACTGAGATAGTCAACAAATGGGTGGAAGGTTACCTCAGAAACTACGTAGCGGGACAACAGAAAGCATGGGTTAGAGGGTTACATTTGGGAGAATATTGCTACAACACCACCCGACATATGTCCATTGGCATGTCACCCTTCAGAGCTTTATATAGCTATGATCCTTTATCATTTGTGGAGATTGCATTTGGTGACAGCAGGGCACCGATGGTACATGATTGGATACAGCAGAGCCAAGACATTCTCAGGGAATTGAAGGATCATTTACAGAGGGCACAAAACCAGCAAAAGGTCCAAGCAGACAAGCACAGAGTTGATCGTACCTTTGAGGTTGGTCAATTGATAACCTGAGGATAAAAAACCCTCGGTGAAAGGAACCCTCCCAGTGAACCGATCCCAAGGTAACTGACCTAGACATGACTCATGTAGACCTATTACATTATTAACCCACGCAGGGGTGCAGAAATTCCAATTACAAAATAAAGTGTTGGGGCCAAACATGCCCTGTAGGACCAAAAGTCTTTGACAACATGGCATCTGATGATGCATCTCTTCATGGCACATGAGTTGACCAACGGTGTTGGAGAGGCGGTCAACAAGACCCACATTTTAAATTATGAGAGTTTCCAACATTTACGTGGGAGAGGAGGACGTATTCCTCATATGGGTTATTAAATTAAAAGGTAAGTAATAATTTAAAAGGTGGGTAAAGGGTGTGGGTAGGTTAGGTGGGGTCTCCCTTTCATCATTAATGCAACTTACTTCACTTGATTTGGTCCATTATTACAAAAATGACATTTGCCCATGCCCTGGGTTTGGCAATTAAAATCGTCGTTTTCCGAAAAAACTCTTAAGTGGACAAAAAACCTAGCAAAACTTGTCCAATTGAGTTGAAACTTGGTCCACGGGTTTAGAGGGTCTCATTATCTTTCTTTTAAGTACAAATACCCCTATCAGAAATCCCAGGACCTAAGTTTTACATTAAATACCCAAAATTAATTAATTAATTAATTCCCAACTTTAAAAAAAACCTAGCTAGACTTGACGAAATTCCGCAAAATTTCGCGTGTTGTCTTACATGGTCATTTACAACATTCCTAAACACTAGCTACCTATGAATGACTTCATTAGAACGCCTTTCACCACTTTGGAGGATTTATTGGGTGGGAGTGAAAAACTCAAGGGAGATTAACCTCGCTGGTTAGGCTACATTAACCTCCTGAGGATAAAAAAACACTCAGTGAAAGGAACTCTCCTAATGAAGAAACCCTAAGGCAACTGACCTAACCATGATCCATGTAGACCTATTACAATATTAGCCCACACATGGGTGCGGTAATCTCGCTTACAAAACTGTGTGTTGGAGCAAAAATTGCCTTGTAGAACCAAAAAGTCTTCGACATGTTTGCATCTGATGATGCATATCTTCATGGTACATGGAGTTGACTCCCTAGTTGAAGAGGCGGTCAACAGGTCCCTATGTTTCTTGTTGAGAAGCCTTTTACTGCTTTCTCGAGGATCCCTGGGCGAAGCATCTCAAGGTTTTATTTTTAGGCTTTTGTCTTTTTCCAACTTCTTTTACCCTCTAGGCCTTTAGCCCCTTCTTCCCACAAGGTAAGGTGCAATCCTTAAATAATTGGCCAACCCAATGCCCGGACCAATGTAATGGGATGGATGAGCGGGAGTAAGATGGAAAGTGGTAAGTATGATTGGAGCGGACGATGACTTTTCATGAATCCCCCCAGTAACAACTCAAAACCTATGGGCACAAGCTTACTAGGGCATCCTGTCATTCCCCCTAGACATGGTCAAGTGGATAAGTGTAAGATCCAAGCACCCATTAGAAACAAAAAGAACCAAATGCACATATTCAAAGGTTTTGAGGATCAGAGTGACACATAGCATGATACCCGGACTCATTACCTCATGGAGCAAGATCCATCTCTGCTACAGGACTAGGCCGAGGTGATGGATGTTGTTGCTGCTAACAAAGTGGAGGCGCTGAAGAAAAGAAAAGATGGGCCCTCCAGGGCCATGCTCAAGTCGATCTGGCTCTTGGTACTCCATGTCTAGGACCTATGGGCCTCGAGACATAATCTCCTTAGTTATCCCTAAAATGGGGGATAACAGGGCTGACTTAGGTTAGTTTTGGGCCAACCCATGCCAAGTTTGGGGAAGAACCCATATATATACAGGTTTGTGTGCCTTATTATGTTCTTTAACACATTGACCTGAGTTATTATATGTACATTGATCAAAAGGCTAATCTGAAGTAACAATGCACCTTCCTAGTGGCCTGTCTATTGTAGGTTGTGAGTGCCCTTGTTGAAGGTGTTATCTATGCTAATATGCTTATGAAAGTTTTCCCTTGTGGCCACTTTAGGCAGTCCACTTGTTTCAAGGCATATACCTAGCTGTAAGGCACCAAGATTTGCATGGTTGTCCGAGTTTTGTTGTGGGCTTACACTAAGAGCACAAATCAAATCAAATAAAGATGATGTAGGGTCTATTCATGGACAAAGGAGATAGTTAATATAGTTGAAGCATGATTACATCGTGCTCTCTCTAAAGTGTTTACACTTGAAATTTATAGCACCAAGGATAGAAACTTAAATTCCATCGTGACTTCAGTGGTTGCAGCAGAGTGTGAACCTGTGTTCTATGAAGTATGAGCCTGCTCTTCCATGTATCAATTTTTTGGTAGACTAGATAACAGTGACAAGTTTCAAACAGCAGCAGAAGAGGTAATTAATGAGTTTTTACAGTTTTCCCCTTGATGTTGTGTATGATAGCTTATGGCAGCAAAGCTACAGGGTGTTGTCCAGCAGAGAAAGTGATTACAAATATATGCAATAGCCTTCAATCAATGGACAACCATGGCAGGGAATCATGAGAAGGTTGTCTTGGGTGTTGTGCAAATAAGAAAACAACAGTTAGGAGGAAGAAAGCTATAGGATGTTACAACAGCAGGAAGAGAATTTCGACAATGAGGAATCAAATCGATGCCATGCTGAGTTTTAATTACAGCTGGCCTAATGAACAGTGCCAGGAAGGTGCACTATTTCTTCATCGAGAGGATGGGTTACTGGAATTGTTTAGAAAGAACATCAATAATATTTTCCATATAGAGCCTCACTGATTATGTATTTTGTTGCCGATATGTATTGCACTCGGTGCCATTTAGATATATACACCCTTACATGGTATATAGATGAGCAAACTTTGCATATTTTGTCTCTAGTGGTTTGGAATCATGGTTTGAAAGCTTTAAAATAAAAAATTTCATTAAAATTTAATTATTTAATGTATTTTTTATTGAACCAAGTGATTGAAATCAGACTGGTCTGAATCGATCCAGTTCCGAGTCGATGTCCAGGTTGATAGGTGACTGAGTCGATGTCTGGTTCCGGTTTTAAAAACTATGGCTAGTGATTTATCAGGGCCTTCCTACCAAGGCACATTGGTCAAAAGTGGTCTCTCAGATGGGCTTTGCCTTCCTACCTCGTGCTGGATACTGTGAAGCACCTCCCTTGGGATTGTTCTTTTGCCAGGCCTTGTTGGGAGTTTTTTCAGTATGAGCATGCAGCCATTTTGCAGGGGAGGTTGCATTGGAGAGCAGTGCTATTGGGTGATTCTAGATCTTTGGTCTGCTCCTCTGTTGAGGATTTCAGCCTTGTTTGTTCTTTGGAAACTTCGGTGAAAATATGTTTTTTAGAACAAGGTTAGCTCTTTGTTTTTATTTTGTCAATTACGGAAGGAAGAGGTTCATATGAAACTTCTAGCTAAAGGCTTCTTGTTATCAAAGATGCCAAGGGGTTGGATACAGCTGCCTATTGTGATTTTATTGTTGTTTTAGACTTTAGTTTCTTTGGGGAAGAGTATGTAAATACCTTTGTACATACGCCCTTGTTCTATTATACTTTTTCTTTTCTATGATGATGTAAATATAAGAAGTAATTTAACCAAAAAATAAAACAAAAAATTATTTCATGTCCTCGTAGTCGTCTATTTCGCCTGAATATATTTTCCCATTCGGT
Organism: Picea engelmannii; assembly: GCA_009831015.1. Taxonomy (NCBI): domain Eukaryota; kingdom Viridiplantae; phylum Streptophyta; class Pinopsida; order Pinales; family Pinaceae; genus Picea; species Picea engelmannii. The sequence goes on along the minus strand of ML807719.1, from coordinate 228,138 downwards.
GAACTATAATAAAATAAAAAAACATATCAATCAATGACATCTCATTAGCACCAAAGGGGACATACATATATTTAAAACAAAAATGAAGTAATTTTATTTCGATACGCTCCAATAGTTAATTGAAAACGCCAGAATGGATAAACAAGGTACAATATCAATTGAAAAATACAGTTTTTTTCTCCAGGTACAAAAAAGTTCAAAATTTCTCATAGTTCAAGTAAAAGAACAGCAGGAACTTAAGTTAACAGTGACAAGAAAATAACGTCAAAGTTTTAGTTAATTTAAGAAATTAAGTCATTTTTAACTGATTGCTTTAACGAAGACAGGGAAATGAGGTGTTTATAGAGAAATTAAGTAATAGGTTTAAATCAAAATTAAGTAATTTTCAGCTAAAAATATGTACTGCAACTCGAATTGCTTTGACAAGGGCCGGAAAATGAGGCGTATTTAGAGAAATTAGGTCATAAACTTGAAGCGAAATGAAGTGATTTTAAGCTGAAAATATGTACTCCTACCCGAACTGCTTTAACGAAGACAGAGAAATGAGGTGTATTTAGAGAATTTTAAGCAATATTGAGTAATTTTAAGCTGAAAATATATACTCCTACTAGAATTTCTTTAACAAAAACAGGGAAGTGAGGTCTATTTAGAAAAATCAAGCAATAAATTTAAAGCAAAATTAATTAATTTTCAACTGAAAAATATGTACTACGGCTCGAATTGCTTTAACCAAAGGCAGGGAAATGAGGCGTATTTATAGATTAAGTAATAAATTTAAAGCGAAATTAAAAAAAGTTAAGCTGAAAAACTGTACTTCGACTCGAATTGCTTTAACGAGACAGGGAAATGAGGTGTTTCAGAGAAATCAAGTTATAAATTTAAAGCGTGATTCAGTAATTTTAAGCTGAAATATATATTTGGAATCGAATTGCTTTGGCGAAGACAGGGAAATGAGGAATATAGGAATATTTAAAGAAACTAAGTAATAAATTTAAAGCGAAATTTAAGTAACTTTTGGCAGCAAAACTGTACTCCGACTCGACTCGCTTTAACGAAGACAGAGATATTAGGTGCATTTAGAGAAATTAAGTAGTTTGAAGTGAAAACTGCACTTCGACTCGAATTGCTTTAACGAATACAGAGAAATTAGGTGTATTTAGGGAAATTAAATAATTAATTTAAAGCGAAATTAAGGAATTTTAAGCTGAAAATATGCACTCCGATTCGAATTGTTTGAACGAAGACGTGGAAATGAGGCGTATTTAGTAACAAATTAAAAAAAATAATAATAAGAAAATAGTCTCATACCTCTGAAATAACGCCAGTCGTAGTGAGGAAGACGAGTTTTTGGATATTTGAAGGCCGAGAGCACAATGAAGTCGGAAGAATTATTTATCCCAGAACCTTCGACCCTTAACGAAGTCCAATGTTCGATCCCTAAAATAATTGCCAATAAATATCGGAAAACCAACACTCTACCGAAATTCTTGGCGAGAGCCATGTTCTTCTCCACCGGCATTAAACCTAGAAGCTCGAGAAATATTTTGCAAAGAAACTGCAACTACTGAGCATTCCTTGCGCCGGGGGCCAAAACTCTTTTATTTTCCCGATACGGGAATTCTTGACATAATTTACGGTAAGCCAATTCACACGGACTTTTAAATTAAGCTTGTGTTACTCAACTCTGCTTCTCACACAGTTGCGTGTGGAAAATGAGACATACACGCAGCTGTGGAAGTTTAATAATGCCTTGGATGGACGACTTGAATTCATCCATTGACTTCTGAGCGACAGCAGCCGTACGATCGGTTTTGCTACTCCGGAATTGTACAGCAGCCGCAGTCGTCCGGCCTGTTTTGCCATTGAATTACCTGCAGTGTAGGATCCAACATGTTCAATATCCAGAGTCGGGCCGCCACAAGCGAATCTCCAGTGTTTTATTCATTCCTAACATGGATCCGCCACCGTCGTGTTTCTCCGAAGTGTGTGCCAGCGAGAACATTCCCCATAGATTTACTTGAAATGCGGAAGGTTTCGGTTTTTAGTGGACCGCGAAATGTACGGAATATAGTTTTATTTCTGGTTGTTTAATAACCTTTAGATAGACCGCATTAAGAAAAGTGCCTTGTTCTACTTGCCTTTTATGTTATCTTGTAATCGGTTGCTACGCAAAGTTAGTTAATTTAATTTTTTATTTTTTTTTAATTAGAGTATTTTTTTTTATTTTTTTTTATTTTTAAAATAAGAAAATCAGTTTTTTAATTTATAAAATATGAAAATTTTATTAGTTAAAAATATGATTATTTTTATGTAATTTTAATTATTGTGGAAAAGTAAACTAGCATATATTCATCTTAACTTTTAATATATAATTTTTATAAATTCATTTTATATTTAATATAATATCTTTTTTAAAAATTTAGATTTGATTTTTTTATACTTTTGATAAATCTATGGTTAAGATTAATCTATATTAATTTGATATTATTAAAAAATATTAATATTATAGAATATATTAATATATTTTAATATATTACAACTTTCTAACTATTACATTTACATTGTTTTTGTGATTTATTAATTAAAGCTAAGGCAAATAAAAATAATACAAATTCATATCAATATATATTTTTTAATATATTAAAATATTTCATTATATATTAATATTATAATATATATTAAGATATTTATTTTTTAATATATTAAAATATATATTAAGATATTTCATTTTTTAAATATATTAAAAAGTATTTATACACCAAATTAAAATAATTATTACAAAATTTTTGTTATTCATTCAAAATAAATAAATATGTATAAATAAATAAATAGATATATTTTTTTATTATTATTTTAATGTGTTACAGTACATAAACATTTCTTCATATTGGGCTATAGACTTCTCTTTACTCAAAAATCAAATAAATAGCATGTAAACATTCTTAAAAACATTTAACCTTTGGTGTTAACTATTTTAATGAGATCAACTTTATTAATAAAGTCTTAGCTTCATTTAGGAGTCAAAACATTTACAACAAACTTAGAATTGCACCAACATAGATTCATCTTAACCCCTGATTTATGATTTATCAAGCTCTGAGAGGGATCAAATCTCTCCATGTGCAAACCTCTAACCTTTCCTCAAGTTTTGCACTTTAAAAAAAGTTTTCACCTTGAGAGATTTGATCTCTCTCCAGGCTTGATAGATCCGCGGTTAAGATAGATCTATGCTTGTTTAGTACATTAATATTAAAGTATTAAAATATATTAATATTATAAAATGTATTAAGTAACCACTACATTATTTTCATGATCTATTAATTGAATCTAGAACAAATCGAAACATAACCCGAATAAAGTGTTTTTGATTAGGGTGGTTTTTCTAGAATTTTAAAGTTTCATCTTTTCTGTTCATTTCTTAGAAAATTCAAGAATATTGATCATTTTAAAAAGGTAAAGTGTTTTTTATTAGGGTGGTTTTTCTAGAATCTTAAAGTTTCATCTTTTCTGTTCATTTCTTAGAAAATTCAAGAATATTGATCATTTTAAAAAGGACCAAACACTTGGAAGCAAAGTTCACATCAATATATTTTTTGCTAAATAAAGGGAGTGATATGAGTGCCCCTTATCCCACACCTTAGAGAGTAGTTATTGTTTGTTACAACCGAAAGTTCGATGTTTGATTTCTCTACAAATGACAATCTATCTTCCTATGTATTAAAAATTATAAGAATTGAACACCGAAGGATTAATTAATGTGTGATACTAGACTATATAGATTAAACAATGAACTAAGGCTCAAACATTATTATTGGCAAAGATTATCTACGATTACTTTGTTAGGTTATCCTCTTAAATATTTTGGTACATGTCTTGAATTGTTCATATCGAAAATAGAGTGAAAATAAATTAAACAAAAGTGGGAAAATAGACTTATGCACCTAATTAGGTCTTGACCTCGACATAGTTAATTCCTCCCACACTCTTATTCAATCCAAATATCAATTTAATGTCATGGCTTGCTAGTTAATCCAACTTAATGAGATTCCTACATTTTCAAGATTATCTATTCAAGAATCTTGATCATTTTAAAAAGTACCAAAACACTTCGAAGCAAAGTTCACATCAATATATTTTTTGCTAAATAAAGGGAGTGAAATGAGTGCCCCTTATCCCACACCTTATATCGTAGTTATTGTTTGTTACAACCGAAAGTTTGATGTTTAATTTTTCTACAAATGACAATCTACCTTCCTCTGTTCCTATGTAAGGATTAATTAATGTGTGACACTGGATTATATAGATTAAACAATGAACTAAGGCTTAAACATTATTATTGGCAAAGACTATCTATGATTACTTTGTTAGGTTCTCCCCTTAAAGATTTTGGTACATGCTGTGAATTGTTCATATCCAAAATAGAGTGAAAATAAATTAAACAAAAGTGGGAAAATGGACTTATGCACCTGATTAGGTCTTGACCTCGACATAGATAATTCCTCCCACACTCTTATTAAATCCAAATATCAGTTTAATGTCATGGCTTGCTAGTTAATCCAACATAATGAGATTCCTACATTTTCAAGACTGTCTAATCACCAGGAGTATCCACTACAACAATATTCATCGTAGAGTATATATTGCACAATATTCACTAAAGTATTCGCTGCAAAGTATATAACCACATAGTATTCTATTAGAATTCCCGCAAACGAAAGTATTCACCGCAAAATATTTTATTAGGGTTCACTTAAACAAAAAAGTGTAGTCTAAACGTTCTACCTTTTGGTTGTTTTTTGGGGGCTTTTTCCGTTTGATTTTGCTTGAAATCCGGTGAGGAATGGTTGGATATGCAGATTTGAGTGGCTAAGTTTATATAATCCAAGTGCCTTAGGGGTTTTTCAGCACGTTGAATCCATTTATACATTCAAAAATGCAATTTAAACAACATAAAATAGTGATTTTGTCCAGATTTACATTGTCAAATTCCAACCAAAAAAGCTTTAAAAAAATAAAACATTTAACAACACCAAACAAAAATAATCACCACATGATGCTTTATTCACAATGTACTCACAATGTACTCCCTGCAAACATAAATATCACTATGGAATATAAACATAAGTATTCACTCATTACATACCTCATGAAGACAAAAGTGTTCACCCCACAAAGGAAAAAAATAATATTTTAAAAAATCAATAATTAATTAATATATCTAGAAAATTATATTTTTTTGTCCTATTAAATATTTAAAAATTCAACATTAAATAAATTAACTAATTAACATATTTCTATAAAAAAAAATAGGCTTAATATATATATATATATATATATATAAACAAAAGATCATAATTGCATTGATTGACATGTTTGAATTTGTCAAAGTAAAGTAATTGTCGCCATTGTCGTTTGACTTGTGAGGTCGTCACATTAAGGAATAACCTAAACTTTGACTAAAATGAGCTTTGTTACTTGAGCTATTAATAAAATAATAATTAATATGAAATAAAAATAATGGTTTAATAACAATCGCCCATATGGGGTGTCATCCATTGTAAATGGATAGTGTGCTAGATTTGGGTGGTTGAGACACGTGGTATTATGGGCCTCGAGCTAGGTGCATTTGCAGGGGAAGTCACATGTTGTCGATTTGGGATATTAATCGAACATGATTTCTAGGGCACTTATATCTTCGTTGGGAGTTGAGGATAACATAGTTGATGCTCTAGTTATTAATTCCCGGTACCTAGCCTTTAACATGGCATTAATAACCCTAACTATGTCATGCAAAAATGATATAATGGTGCTTTGGGTCATGGGGCTCTCAATTCTGCAACTTCCATTAGAGTTTGTCATCTTCTCTCCAGCTGCAGGTGTTAGAACAGGCATAAGGTTGTTTTTTTCTGAGTGGCAAAGTCTACTAGGTTCACCATGTTGCGTCAAAGGGGACAAGCGAAACGTGACATAGGGATGACCACATTCCTGTTGGGCGCATTTCTTTTGGTGCGGGCAGTGGTAGCTCCGGTAGCAAGAAGCAACGCTTTGAGAATTCTCCATAGAACTCGACCTCTGCTCATCAACAAGATAGTGGACATACTTCCACTGGATGAGGGTGCAAAATTGAATGGTTTGATCGTCATGGAAATTTGTTAGGGTTCGCTCCAAGCTCTTTCAGAGGTTCGTTGTCTCCCACTAGTCCTCCACGGGTCTCTCCTCCCGGGAACTCCAACCATGATTATCGGACATTCTCCTTTGTCCATCCAAGCTTTTCAATCGATGGGAACACTCAACGCATTCACGAAGCCTTGAGCATACTCCAACAATCGATCTTTGAGCTGCACAGTGAGGTAGCCAACATTAAATTTCGTCTAGAGCTCGTGGACTAGCGTATCTCCACGTTAGCGGTGATGAAGGACAATCCTGATGATTTGACACCTCTGGATGCAATAGGCGTGTAAAGGCCTATTCTCCCTTCCCTGGGGTGACTTGAATACATTTCCAATGAAGGCCAAGTTCAGAATTTTGATTACTAGTCTGTTTTTTAGCAATAAGCCTATCCTTTTAGTTTTGTTATATGGAACAATTCTCTAGTATAGATGTTGCTATATTCTTTAGACTTTAGCTCAATCTTTTGGCCCTATGAGGCACATTGTACTAAACATTACGCTGGAGCCGAGTTGGTTTCCACTTATAGTGACTCTCGCTCCAGCAGAGACTTGGACATCTGTAATGGTTTTTTATGACAGGTAATTTATAGAATACTTACTTTTTTAAAAATGATTTAATAACAATCAAATAAATATTAATGGAAAAAATTGGTTGAACTTGGTTTTTTGTCTGAGGTCGCGCTCGTTTTTCGTCATGTGCCCTGAGGCTTAAGCCTCCTTGCGAGGGTCACAAGCCCTCTCCCAAAACCCTTTCCTTTCCCTTCTCGTCTACTCCTAGCCGATCATTTTCCCGTGCTCGCCAAGTTTTTTCTGGTTTGTTGTGGTGAGGTGACGTTTTCCGTCTGGGCAAAGCACGTGGAAGGAGGGAGCCTCCATGTGAATGAGGACACATAGAAGGTGAAGATGAAGATTTTTTGGACTATGGCGCCATCCCATCTGACGCAAGGTCCTTTGCATCCCGTGAAGATCCTTGGGAGACAAAAAACATGAGTCATATGCCCTCTCCAGCGTAGAAGTAGTCTTGTCAGAAACCTCTGGAATCCCATCCTTTTTCGGAAGATGTTGTCCTGGAGAAGGCTCATAGTTTCCATGAGAATTCTCCCCCCATTTTCCCCCACTGCGCATCTAACCCAGAAAACCTTCTTTCTACTACTAAATCAAAGGCTAGCTAAGGAAAGGAGGATCCCTCAACTCCTCCAAGCAGGAAACCTGGCTATAGAACGCAAAAGTGCATCAAGGAAAACAAAGGCTCCATGAGAATGGTGGTAGGAGAAGATATTTCGATCTCCGAACTTGCAAAATATGCAAGCAAAATGTTGGTTGGAATATTCTCTAGCAAGTCGCTAGGGGGAAAGGCTTTAACCACCTGGACACAACGAAGCTGGGCACCGAGAATGGGATATGTTCCGAAAATCTAGCTCCTCTCGAGGGGATGGATCTTTTTCCTCTTTCAATCAGAAGAAGACTGCGACTACATCCAAAAAATTCGTTGGTCCCGGGGACCTTCGGCTCTAGTTCTCAAACCATGGACTGTTGATTTCAACCCCTTGAAGGAAGCAATGACAGTAATGAAGGTGTGGGTGATCCTCCCGGGTCTTCCACTGCCATTTTGGTCCCGTGAAGGATTGGAAGCCATAGTAAACAGGTTGAGAACCTTGATCAAGCTGGAGTCGAATTGGGCGTCGAAAAAAGACCATCGTTGGGCCTAGATTCATATTGAAACTAACCTAAGGGAAGTACTGGTGGGGAGCATATACATAGTTTTTTAGGACAGAATCTGGCACCATAAAATAGACTACTGGAGGCTACCCTGCAGATGTCATGGTTGTAATGAAGTCGATCATCTCAGGGCCCAATGCACAAAGGTTGTGCCCCCGAAGAGTGCATGGCGACCAAAGTCGACCCTAAGACAGAGAGACCCATTGGATACAGTATCTCTAGAAGGAAAAAAGGAGGACCTCAATCTGGAACAAGAAAAAGTGGTGGCATCCGAAAAGGTCTTGGGCGATTTGGTCAAACGAACTTCTCCCTCAAGTGTGGTTTCTTTTTCTTCCCCTTCCACTTTCCCCCTCCAAATTGTTACTGAGTCCTCTCATGTGGGTGACAAATTTTCTCCACCTAAATTTTCTCTTGGTTCCCCTCCTGTCAATGAATCCTCCTTGGTCCCTTCTTGCTTCCTTGCGAAGCCTCCTTCCCACCACCCCCCCCCACCTCATCCACTCGTAGGTCTCCCCTCAATCGTCCCCCTTCCCTTTCTCCCTCCCCTTCAGCAAGGCTCCCCCCTGTTCCCCTCCCAAGACCATGGGCTACGCCCTCAGATCCTCTGCTCGAACCAGCTTCCTCAAAAGAGGGACTAGCTTTGGACCCACTCCACCCTTCTCAGTCAGGGAGGAAATACCACCATTCAAAGGCTCAAGAAAAAGAGACAGTGGAAATCCGCAAAGGAACTCAAATTACCATTAAGAGGGCCCTTAAAGCGAGCACAACCCCTCCCCGTAGGGCGTGATGATGGTCATATCGTTCAACACCAGAGGGGTGGTCCCCCCCTGAAAGAAGCTAGCCCTAAAATGCCTCTTGTTGAGCCTGAAACTAGACATCATCATAATCCAAGATACAATTTGTCAGGGTGATAAGGCTACGGAAGTGCTCAACAAATGGCTCAGAAATTGGTCCTTTAGTTCAGTTGATACATAAGGTATGTCAGGAGGCCTTATCACAGGCTGGAGCTCAGATTTTTTATCCCTTTCCTCCTCCTCTGTCAGGTCCTCCATTTCTGTACTTAAGCATAAAAACTTAGACTTTGCTTTTTTCAGTCATCAATATTTACAACCCCTATTCTAATCAATCCTCGTTTTGGGAAGACTTGGCTTCTGCAGGCGTATTCTTGGATCTCTTGTCGATAGTGGGCGGGGACCTAAACTTCACCCTCTCACTAAGAGAAGTATGGGGCCTGAACCCCAGGGAGGACCTCCAAAAGGGTTTTTTCTCTTCTCTTTTGGAAAATTTGAGGATGGTGGATGTAGAGCCTGTCAAACTCGCCCACACTTGGAGGAACTTTAGAATGGGAAACGAGGAAGTGGCTAAAATATTGGATAGGTTCCTGGTTTCATAATCTTTGTTGAAGATGAGACTAAGGTTGAAATCGATTGTTGAGGTTGGAGTAAAATCGGACCATCGTCTAATAACCCTTCAATGGAGGATGGGAATGGAATCCCCTCCGACCCCCCTAAAAGTGAGTACAATATGGCTAGAGGATGAGGATTTCAGAAAAATGGTAAAAGCTTCATGAGAAAAGATATCCCCCCAAAGGCCAAAACCCTTAATGGTCCAATTTTCCTCAAGCTTGAAAAAATTAAAGGAGTCCATAAAAAAATGGAAGGTCATCTAGAAGGCTAGAAGATCTCACACTCTCCAAGACACAAAGGAAAGGTTGAAATCACTTCACCTTTCCATGTACGAAGGACCTTTGACTTAAAAATAGATAGAAGAACTCAAAGCTCTGGAGAACATACACATTAAACAGTTGAAAGAGGAAGAACAAGAATGGTGTCAAAAAAGCAAGGCCACATGGCTAAAGGAGGGAGACAACAACACCAAGTTTTTTCACCATTATGCCAACTTCCGAAAAAATATTAACACCATATAGGACATCAAAATGACAAATGGGTCGACCCTCATCTATTTAACAGAAAAAGTAGAAGCATGGGATAAACCATTTCAAAAATGTGTTTTATGAACCCCCTGGAAGGCCGATACAGGAAATTTTGGAAGTAGTGGGAAAATTCCCTTTGGTTTTCTCGAAAGAAATGAACCAAACCCTGAAGGAAGAAGTCACGAAAAAGGAGCTTATCTAGGCCCTTTCATCCATGTAGAATGGAAAAAGTCAAGGTTCTAATGGTTTTACTGTAGAATTCTACAAATATTTCTATGACCTACTAAAAGATGATTTGTTCTTGGTAGTGAGAGAATCCCAAAGGGAAGGGAGATTTTACAGTCCCCTGAATACCACCTTCTTTTGTTTAATTCCGAAGAAGCAATCAACATAATCCTTCGAGGACTTCAAGCCTATCTCATGTTGCAATGTCATTTACAAATTGATAACCAAGATTATCTCAAAAATATTGTGTCCTATGCTACGTAAAATTATAGGGGAATAACAATTTGGATTCCTACATAATCGACAAATTCATGACATAGTAGCTATCACACAAGAAGTTCTCCATTCTGTTAAGAAGCTAAACTTAAAGGCGAATTTACTCAAGTTGGACTTGTCAAAAGCATACAATCGAGAGAACTGGACCCTCCTTCATCTGATCCTACTTCAAATGGGAATGAACTTATCCATAGTAAACTGGATCATGGGATGTTTATAGAGTGCCTTATTTGGGGTGATCATCAACGGGGCACCCTCTTGTTTCTTCAAAGCTTCGCAAGGCCTCCAGTAGGGATTCCCCCTATCCCCCTTCCCCTTCCTTCTAATAGTTGAGGCTCTCAACAAGTTGGTCAAGGAGGCACGAGCTAATGGTTCTTTAAGGGGAATTAGGGTCTCTGAGTTAGAATTAGTCTCACACCTTCTATTCATGGATGAATTTTTTGTAAGATTGTACGTGTCTTTGAGAGACCTAACGTTTTTCAAGAACATATTAAACATGTTTTTCAAAGCAACACAAATGCAAATAAACTTGGATTTATGTTTTGCATCCTCCTAAACCTTTGCTCGAAAGCAGAGATTACCTCTTTCCACAAACTTTTCCCAACTCAGAAAAAATCCTTGAATGAAGGTCTAAAGTACCTAGGATTCTACCTCAAGCCAGACTGTTACAAAAAGGAGGACTGGAATTGTCTTGTTAAAAAAGTGGAGGCTCGAATCTCGATTTGGGTTAATCAAATGTTGTCTAGAGGAGGTAGATTGGTGCTAATCAAGTCAGTACTTGAAATCATTCTGGTGTATTGGAACTCAATTTCGGCCATTCCTAAAGGAATCCTAGACAAAATTCGAAGGGTCTTCTCCCAATTTCTGTGGGTAGGTAAAAAGATTATAGGGGGTTACCATCTAGCTTATTGGTGTTCCATTGTAATCCCTAGGGAATTAGGGGGATGGGGCTTAAAAGAAATACATATCTTCGCGCAAGCACTAGCAGGTCGAAATTTATGGAGAGTGACCAAAGGAAATACCCTTTGGTCCAGAGTTATGAACTCAAAATATTTCCCCAACCTGTAGTTGTAAGAATGGTTTCGATCCCTAGATAAGTCAACCAAAGGATCCATAGTTTGGAGATCCTTAGTGGAATCCTTTCCTTTGGTAGGTTCTTGGACAGTGTGGCAAATAAGAAATGGGAGAAAAATGAGACTTGGCGAATACCCATGGTTAGGAGCCGGAGACAGTTTCAGGATTCCCCCCTCCCCCCCTTATTGAACTTCTTAAGCGAAAATAACCTATGCTTTCTAAATGACATAAGCATAGGTTCCCCCCAGTTAAGAGGACGTTTAGGATGGAAGGATTCTACTGCCCTAAGAATCCCAAAAAACTTGTCAGCCGAATGGGGATCTTACATCAAGCTCCTAAATGAAAACTTAATTTCTTTGAACGAACAGTCTAAAGATTCTCTTTGTTGGTCCAAGAATACCTAGGGGGGAACTTACTCAATCAAATTAGCATATAAGGCCTGGATGGAAAATAGAAATAGTGGTCCTATCAAGTGGTGGTGGAAAGATATATGGAAATTCAAAGCTCCTCCTAGGTGTAAACTCACACTCTGGCTCGCCCTGAACATTAAACTGCTAACTTGGGATAATGATCAAAAAAGGGGTTGGTGCAACCCGAACAAATGCCCTCTCTGCATGGAAAATATTGAATTAGTAACTTATAATTTTATTTCTTGCGCTTATGCAGGACATGTTATGTCGAGGATCTCTTAGAATTTAAAGGCCCAGAATAACTGGAACAAAGCCTCTCTTGAAGAGTGCTATAGGTCTTGGATCTAGGACAGAGCAATGGAGTTTTACACAGGACTCCCAAGCATCATGATTACAAACTTTTGGTGGGCAAGGAATAATTCCATATTCAATGACAAGTTTGTCCCAACGGAAGTGACAACAACTTTGACACTCAAATTGGCTGAGGATTTTAAAGAAGACCCGAGAATCCAGAAAGTGTGTTGTCCAATCCCACCTGCTATCGACTACTCTATTCCTTGGGGATATTTCGACGGGGCAAGCCAAGGTAACCCACCAAATTGCAGAGTTGGAGTTGTCTTGTACCTTAGTCATTCCCATTATATCTACATCAGATACACCCCTAGAGGAGGGACCAATAGTAGAGAAGAATTGGTAGCACTGTGGACACTTTTAGAAGCAGCAAAAGAAAAAAATGTTACAAATTTGCAAGCTTTTCGAGATTCTAAAATGGCTATTGATTGGGCCAATGGAAAAATCATTATTCAAAACCCAAATCTGGTCACCATTATGAGGGAAATCAAACTTAATTTTAGGGCTTTTGAGCAATTGACTTGCCATCACATCCCGCGGGAACTTAACACAAATGTTGACGAATTTTCCAAGGAAGCGTTGGAGCTGTCGAGCGGAGCCTTTGGTTTATATGAGTTCCATGATGGTAATGAATCTCAATCCATGGAATTCAGACTTTGAGAATCAGTCAAGGACCTTTAGTTAGGTTCTTCTTTTTTGAGTTTTTGAAAGGATGTATTTGAATTTTGAATGTAATTTAAACAGTCTTTTTGGGATAGATTGAGAATAGGAAGTCAAAAACAAATCCCGAAGAAAGGTCTGAAAAGACCAGACTGATATGGCAAGAACAGATTCTGAATGTATTTGGAATATGTATATTTCTTCAAGAAAAATAATAGATTTTTCCAAAGGAAAAAAAATATTAATGGAAAAAGTTGTTTTTCCATTTATAATAATTAAATAATATTAATTTTTTTATTAAATTTAATAAAATGTATATATATAAAATAGAAGAAAAATATTTTTACAATAAATTTTATAACTATAAAAATGAAAAATTTCTCCAATAACTTTATTAAAATGTAAATGTAAATTAAAAATAAATAATAACAATATTAAAACTTATTCTATTAAGAGATTTTTAATTGGTATAGATTACTAATTACTATGATCTTAGTTATGCATTATTGTTTTATGAGTATATGTTTTTTTTTAAACAATTGTTTTTATTATTAATGTAAAATCGTTTATTCTATGTTGTGATTCATGTGTGGGTTGACTTTATTATTGTTTTTTTTTCAAACTTTTTCTAAAAGAAATGTACTAGGCAACTTTGCTACTTATTATTAGTACTTGTCGAAGGGATGGGACTATAGCAATCGATTTTTTGATGATTGTGAATTAGTTTTTGCATTGACCAAAAAATTATCACTTTTTTTCTATAGTTTAACTTTGTTGTTAACAATTTAATTTTATTTGTTGGCTTGTGATTGGTCCTTCAAAACAAGATCTTATTACCAGGTCGACGGAGGCAATTTAATAAGCGATTTAATTATGCAATTGTAGCACATGGTTGGGAGGGGTGCAACTACTAGTGTCAAAGTTCCGAGACTATATATGTTCCCAAAGCTTGCCACTGTGTCAGTTGTTGAATGGAGAGTATGCAAATGTATTTATTATTATACAATGTATAAACAATTTTTAATAAATATAAATAGATTTATGTGTGATGTATGGGATGATTTTGTGTTGGAGATTTTATGGATTGCAATGAGTTTTAATTGAGTTTGTTTGTTCAAAGTATTTGTTGTTGAGCTATTTGCGTTCTAACATGATATAGTGTGTTACGAGCGAGAAAGATGAGGTTATTCGGAAGTTTCAAGTGCTGCAAGTAACGATTTACTACACATGAATTTGGGGTTCAAAAAATCTATGCCAAAGGGTAAGAAATCATGTGCATCTACTATCTTGCTTTGATCCAATTTGGTTGCATGCATAGTGCAGTTAGCTATGTTCGTGCATAGTGCAGTTAATTCTGCTATGTTACCGGTTGAAATGGATGATTGTTGTTTTGTTTTTTTGCAAGGGCGATTTAATCGGGTCAAGGTTTATTACAGAAAGTGTGCATGCCGAAGAAAATTAAAGGTTGACAAGAAAAAAGGTGTGTTGCGAGTTGCAAGAGTTGTGGTGTTGGGCTTCTGCAAATCTATGTCAAAGGGTAATAAATCATGTGCATTGCGTGCTATATTGCAAGCAAGATTAGAAATTGATTCTTATTTTTCATAATGCAATTAGTTCTGCTCTGTTACTGGTTGAAATGGTTGATTGTTGTTTTTTTTGTTTTTGCAGAGGCGATTTAAGCGGGTCAGGGTTTCTTACAGAAAGTGTGGACGTCGAATACAATTAAAGATTGATAGGAAAAAAAGGCATTCATAAAGACAAAGGTGTTTTCAATCTTCAAGTGCTATGTGTTGTGAATTGCAGCACACTTCTGCAAATCTATGTCACAGGGTAATAAATCATGTGCATTGCATGCTATATGGAAAGGAAGATTAGAAACTGATTCTTATTTTGTGTCTGCAGATATGGATATTCAATTATGTTTGTTGGACATATGCAATTAGTTTGTGTGCTTTTTGTCTAATAGTATATGCTTCATGCATAGTGCAAGTGTTGTGTTTTGTTGGAGTTTTTTTGGTGTTTTATTAAATTATGTTCCTGTTCCTACAAAAACTATATGGGCTGAAAATAGTCAAAGGTGCACAGGTAAAAATATATGTGCGTAGTGTAGTTAGTTCTACTATGTTACTGGTCGAGATGGATAATTATTGTTTTTTTTTTTGTAGAGGCGATTTAAGCGATACAGGTTTTGCTTTGACGATTTGCTCGCATCTTGCATAGTTGTATCTTCTGTGCTTTGTATAGGTTTTTTGCCTTGGACAATGAACATTCAGTCTGTTTTCAATTCTCATGAGGATAATTTCAAGCAATTCTTATTTTGCATCTGCAAATATGGATATTCACCTATGTTTCTTGGATAGATGAAATTGGTTTGTGTGCTTGTTATCTAATAGTATATGTTTCATCCATAGTGCAGGTGTTGTATTTTATTGGAGTTAGTTCTAGTGTTTTGTTTCAGGCCCTTGCGCTTTATCATGTGCAAAATTGTATATGTTGATGGTTCTCTTTGAATTTCATTTTCATTTGAAGATGTCGGTAGTTGCATTTTACAAAAGATATTGTGATGTGCAATGCACTACTGCCTATGTGTGAAGATGTTTGCTTTGATGATTTTTTTGCATCACGCACAATTGTTTCTTTTGTGGTTTGCACAAGTTTTTTCCTTGCACAATAAACGTTCGGTTTGTTTTCAATTATGTGACATCTCTGCATTGTGGTGCTTTGGTAGGTCGACACTTGCAATACTTTTGTGATGAACATGTGCGGGAACTCGGTGCAACTATATATTTCACATTTTGATTTGCATTTGGAGATGCAGATAAATGCATTTTTTCTAAAGATATGTCTTGATGTCAAGAATTTGATGCAATTGTTGCAAGAAATAGGGTCCTAGTTCATTTTGATATCATTGCAATGGGTCTATATCTTTGTTGTAGAGTCAAAGCAAGAAATGATATATTGCTCCATTTCACAATTCAATGGAAGACTAAAGAAAATGGGAGGGAGACATGGACTACATAGAACAAAGATTTTCCAAATGTTCAGTATTGCAATGTGCAATGCACTGCTACTTATGTGCGGAAATTTTTTCTTAGATGATTTTTCCACATCTCGCATAGCTATGTCTTTCGTGATTTTTGCATTTGTTTCTTCCTTACACAATGGAAATTTGGCCTATTAGAAATTCTCTAGCATGCTTGCATTGCAGTGGCTTTGCACATTGGCACTTACAGTTCTGCATCTCGGTAGTTCTGCAGGTGGATTTTCTACTGGCATGTTTTCCGAGTGTGCATAGCTATTGTCCGTGTGTGTTCGCATTGGCCACAAGTGTGTGGCGGGCATAATAAAGACTTGTTGTATTTTCAATTGTTGTGTAGAAGAAAGACATGCTCGCAAGTTTCTATGCTTCTGTGGGTCCACACTTGCAATAGTTTTGTGCTTTGTTGTAATTCCTTTATTACTATATGTTGTGATAACTTTATTCCTATTGTTTTCTACAATTTGTGCAGGTTCTTTTGCTGGTGCAATATGGAAATGTTGTTCACAAGCACCCGCTTTGCAAAGCAATCACTCAAACTATTTTAAATCCTCATGTGGTGAATCCATTCTTCCAACGCTTGTACAGAGATTTCATATTGCTTGTGGTTTGGCATTGTCGTGCTTGGATGCTTTGGAAATTATGTAGTTCATATAGTTATTCTCAGTCCACTTAGGACTATCTATCTTTAAGCCTTGTGTCGAGAACTAACATGCATTGTGCTCACACATTTCCATACTTTCACACTTCCACATTTCAAATGGTTTTGCATCGGTGATTGTGACTGTTATCGCACAAAATTGCACTTGTAGATCCAAAGTTCCAATGCTCAAGTGCAATCCAAAAAAACTGAGAGGGAAAGGCCACTATCACCCCACCAATCCCTCTTTCGCTTTAATCCAACTAGTTGTAGGTCAAAATTATTATAGGTTGAGAGTAAGTAAAGAAAGAAGTTCAAACAAGCAGTTGGAGATCTAGGACCAATGTCTTTTCATTGGGAAATGGAGCCATGCAAAGGTTGAAAGTAACGAAACTAGGGTTTAAAATTTCCAAGGGTGTAAACCCTCTTAATTCCTGGAACAAAACCCTAGCCAAAGCAATACCTCAAGGATGTAGACCCTCCTGGTTATTAATGCATGCCCTAATTATTACAATAAGATGAGAAAGACAATATGGAGGAGGGTGTAAACACTCTTACTCCTCCAAGGGTTTGACAAGATATTGAGTTCAACTAAGCAAATTGACAAAGCACCATAAAAATCACTTAGAATTGCATAAATGTAACCAAAAATGCATGAGGAAACCCTAGCATTTGAAAAGTATCCATCAACATCCATTAAAACACCTTCAAAAGAGTATTACATGAGATAAAATAGCCCAAAATCTTATTTCCTTGTTAGTCCATGCCAAAACACCAATCCAAGACAAATCTCCAAGAAAATTTCAGAAATTTCATACTTCCTAAGGGAAAAATCCCGCAAGAAGTGATGATAAAAAATGAGTGAAGTGTCTCTCTATTTACAGGGGAAAGGCTCAACTTATTCTTACAATATAATAATAATTTTTTAACCTAAAATTCCACTAATTTAACTTAAGGAGGGGCAAAAACCCTCTTTAACAATAAAATAGTTCAAAACGTTCAAAATTTGGGCTTTCTTAAGCCACATGTCTAAAATTTAGGGGTCTGAAGCCCTTAATGAGTAGGGATCCTCCACAAATAAGGGTGTTGGTGGAGCATCCAGCCTCCAAAGGCCCTTCTGCTTTCCATTAAATCAACAAAAGAAACTTGAAGTAATACCCAAGGACTTTTAGAATGGCCGCTCCATTTTGAAACTACCTGTTATCACTGTAAAAATTTTCATATAGAGTCCCAGCTTCAGGATTTAGCAAGAGGCTAAATCAGTATAGAGGAGCGATATATTAGCAGACGGGGTCAGATCTAGCGGACGGGGCTAAATTTGGTGGAGGTGTGAAGTCGATGGGACCCGACGGGTCGTGGATCATGGGCGCTGTTGATCAATGGTCGTAGGACATATCAGGCGGAGAAATAGCACGCCAGTTAATCTATTGGAGGTGGGCCGATATGAATATCGTGGTTTCATTTCAAGGGCACGTGGCACCACCAGATACATATCGGGGGGAAAAGCAGGTAAGCTTGAAACCACCCAAGCCCACCCCGATGTCACGTGTCAGAAAATGAATAGATATGTCACATCCAAGGATTGCATGTGGAAAGGGAAAGTTGACGGCCCGTCAAATCACCTCAAGACACTTGTTTGGGTACTTTTCGTCCGTGCGATGCCAGGTAAGCGCCGCCAAAAAACTGATATGAAAGCTCATCATTTGAAACCGATAGACGAACGTGATAAACCATTATCCTTACAAGGACTTCCGTCAGTAAGCCTATGATTGGCACTCAATGATGATTGTCATTCAAAACATGGGTGGCCTTACTCTGTTTTGGGCAATTAACGTTCTGTTTCAGAATAGGGTAATCACAGATCAAATAGTTCAACTAAGGGAGATAAGCTCGTGCTTCCGGGAAAACCAGAGAAAATGGAGAAGCAAATACAACAACCTTCAACGAACCGAGATATTCAACTAATCTAGCAAAATTATCAATGAAGAAGAAAGAAAATCTTGCTCCTCGAATACTGGCAACAAAATTTCACACGAAGCCTGTAGATGAACTAGGAGCAGGTGAAGAGGTCAGACTAAATCCTAGCATGAAGGATTTAATCATTAATGGATATGCAGACGGTTCCTACATGCAAGCTGACAAGGGTAAAAGGAGCAAGCAACGAAAGACAAAGATTAAAGCTGAAGTGGTTGAAAGTGTTGGAGAAAACCAACCTGCTTGGTTTGACACTTTGAAGGAATAAATTGCTAATCTGAAATAGATTTCAAGCTAAATTAAGTATGTTTCAGAAAATTTTGTAATGATACGGACAAGTGGCATTCGGGGTAAAATCTCAAAATTGTCATTTTTTTATTATAACGTCCCCTAGAAGATAGGAGTGCAGTTGTTGTACGTTACTCCTTTTTTGTAACTGATGTCTATTTTGGGATTTTTGGGGAAAATGATTCGTTTCGAATCCCGGATGTAATTTATATATATATGCTATTACAAAGATAAATGAAGGTTGGACTTACAGAAGAGGGGCCTGCCCTCCCAGCAGGAGGGCTTTGTAATTTTCTGGAACTAAATTGAATATATATGCAAAAGCTTTTTGAATTCTCTATGAAAAGATTCTAATGGTGGTGATATGAGTTTTGTCTCCTTCATTGTATGTATTTCCTGTGTTCTTTAATTCCATTTACATTTTCTTCAGTTTAAATTGGAGTTAAAAGCTCAGAATTCATCTTGTGATGCTCTCGGCTTAAGCAGTTTAAACTGTGTAATTTTCTTCTTAGCTAATTCAAAATTCATTTCAGTAATGCTCTGATGCAGTTATTTGTTTTCTCCTTCCTCTTACACCTTACTTAAATACAATTTACGAGTCAAATTCATTGCCTCATTTAGCCATTATCCTCTGGAGAGTTCTACTGGTCAGTCATTGTTTTCATTCACTTTCAAAAATTCGACTCCATAGCCCTAAGTGTCTCTCCCCTTCCTTGCCAACAATTTTATAAAACCCCCCAAAACAAACTAAATCTAGCCATTGATTCCCAAAGAAATATCAAGTGACATGAGAGAGCCCTCTCTGAGTTGAGCAGGCTAGTGCCCAGCTCTGAAGTTGGTTGAAACAGTTACCTCTATCGTTTGTCTATTAGCCGGACAAAATTTACAGAGTGCTAACATTCCGGCGTCGTTGTCGGGGACGAAATTGAAAATTTTTCCCTGGGAAAGAATGACATGGTTGAGTTCTAAGGTCTGAGAGCAACAGATACTTAGGCACATATTGGTTGTATTACTGCTCAGGTGACTCCACACATCGAAAAATCAGTTTGAAGGTGATTCCACTAGTGGAAGAATCTAGAAATTTAAATTTTTGTTGGCGATTCCACTCTCAATACAGAATCCAACTTCCAAAACATCATTGGCGAATCCACTGGCCAAAGATGACATCCCTTGACAGAGGTAGGAAAAGGCATCATGGAAGAAAAAAAGTACTTAAAATTGGGTTTTTTCCAAGACAATATATTGTTTGTTGTAAATTACCTCTGGTCCTTTCCTGAACATGCTAAACAAATTTTTCTTCACCTGCTTCATGCAAATGATGATCATGATAATATTGAAGTTGTATATCCTCTTAAAATTATACAGATATCCCCTCAGTTCATCACTGACTTTGTTCAAAATCTCCCATCTGATCCATGTGATAACCATGACCAAGTTAATGAGCCTCATGAATCCAAGGCTGATATTTCACCTCCCATGCTTGAACCAACATTATCCAAGACTCAGTACAGATACAAACCCTTAAAATTACCCCACATCCTCCATGACTTTCCTCCAAATCACTATGAATACCTACCTGTGTTTGATGGGGAACATGGTGCCATCACATGTGAAAAACACATCCAAGGGTTTGAGCATTTTATAGACTTGTTTGAGATTGACCATGACGATGCTTGTATGAGGGATTTCTCTCAATCCTTGAAAGGAGATACCAATTAATGTTTTAAACATTTGAAGCCAGAAAGAATTAGCTTATGGGAATAATTGAAGAGTGTTTTTTCGAAGTTTTGGGGTAAGAAGAAATCTCTAGACCTGCAGCTTACAAAATTTTATGCCTTGAAAGGGAAAAGCAATGAGACTATTTCCACTTTCAGTAGAAGGTTTTCCAGTATTTATTATGATCTGCCCAAAGAAATTCAACCCACTGAAGCTACCTCCATGCTCTAGTATGCCACTACTCTTCACCCAGATCTGGCTTTCCTCCTAATGGAAAGAAGCCCTGAGACCTTACAACAAATGTTCAATGATGCTCAAGAGATTCAACACAATATCCTAGCATGTGAACAGATTCGAAGTAAAGAGTTGGGTGTCCCAGGACATGAGAATGAATATGAACAGAGAACATTTGACTGGAATCTTGGGCATAAAATTGATGATATCATAGGTCCTCTTGAAGTTCTGAATGAAAATGATTTTGCAAAGGATTATATCCCACTTATTGAAAGAGAATGTGCTTATGTAGTCTTTGATCTACCCCATGACAAGAATGAAGTTGATTGTTTCATATATTCGGTTGTAGACAGTCAAGAAGATGAGTTTGAAAATCAGTTTGTTGAGGAACGGGCTGATGTCCCAAGCCTTTTCTTGTTAGACGATATTGCAGATGTTGTTGATTTGCCTATATATGATGAATATGATGATGATTATGATAGTGACCTCCCAGAATAGCCAACTGCATTTCCTCTATCAGAAAATGTTCCTTTTCAACAATATAATGAGAGAAACCAACTTACATATCACAGTCACAGAGAAGATGGTACTGAAACAACTGAAGGAAATTCTTTGCCTTTATGTTTTTCTTCATTTGAATTGTTGAAAGAAAATTCTAAGATCATCATTGAAACAAAGGAAAGTGTGTTGATGCCAAATCACATTGATTCACTGAGACAATTTGACAAGGAATTGTAGCCATTGGTCAAAGAGTAATCTAAAAAGAAGTGTGTTCAACAACCTAGAGAAATGGAAAGATGTGCATATGATAGAAGTAAAGAAGATTTTGAATCAGGTGAAAGAGCCTTGCCATTGTGTTTTTCTTCTTTCAAATTGCTGAAGCAAAATGTCAATAATGTTCAAGATCAGAAATCTTCCAGATATGATGTTGAATATCCAAAATACAGTGAACTTGAAAATGAAAACCATCTTCCATTATGTTTGTCTTCCTTTGAATTGTTGAAAGCAAATTGTGAGATAACAGAGGAAGCAGGAAAGTCTAACTGCAATGGCACTGCTTTACATGGGCAAATTGTTGTCAGTGAGGAAGATCAACAACCTTCGTATGCATTAAATGATCATGTGGATGATTACATGAAAGGTTATTTGAGTTCAGATTTACAGCATGTGCTCAACTACCAGCTTGAAAATGAAGATGAAGATGATCAAGAAATTGTTATTAAAGGTCATTTTCCTTCTCATGGACTTAATAAAGATTTATAGCAATATTTCCAACAAGACAAAGTGTTTCAAAGTTGTCTTTCTTCCCCTATGAATGAGGTGGTTGTTCAATTTATAAGTGGCCTAGACAAAGATGAGGATTCTGAAACTGCATATATGGAAACTTCAAGCAGTGAACAAACAAATGACATAGATTTTCAGGAAAGCAACAAAACAATGTATGCCACTTTTCAATCATAAATGAAAGATAATAAAGAGGCAGTTGTTTTATTTAATTCAGTTGAAAATCATGGTTTTGAGGAAGCATCCATGAGAACTCTGGAATGTGAAGTAGTTCATGTTGTCATCTTTCCACACTTGCAAGAATATTATGAACATGAACTTATTCCCTTCATTCATCTATAAGCCAAGATGATAGTCCTCAAGAAAATTCCCTGAAGGTTAATAAAACCAAACCAGAATTGTTTGATGAACAAGAGGATAGTCTTGATACACATAATCTGGCTATCATATCTGAAGATATTCAAGGATGTATGAATGTTTTTTTTCGATATGAATGGAAGGGTAGACAAACCTATTGCTTCCATTTCATTTGAAAATTTTCTTAGAATAAAAGAAATAGAGCAAGAACAACAAGCACTTATGAAAGAGGCTTGTCTTTTTGCTTATGTTCATCAAGAAGAAATGATTTTTCACGATTTTTAGGACCCTGTGGCATGTTATATGGAAAATTCTAACAATCAGAATTTAAGGCTTAGGATGGATTGCAAGCTCTGAGGTGAAGATAATTGCAAATCAACGTCAATATTAGATATGGGTTGTTTTACACCAGTGTTTTATTTTCAGCTAGTACTGCCTTCTAATTCAGGGGGGTGTTACTCCCAACAGTCTAAGAAAACTTTTCAGCCTCTTGATGGAAATCAACAGAGAAACTTGCATGAAAGCAAGAATACAGTGGAAAGAGTGAAACATGATTGCAGTCTTATGCGTGTGTTGGAAGATCCATTTGCAGTTTTACTAGAAACAATAAACAGTCCCAATATCTTCGAAGTCCTAAGGTTCAAATTCGTATATAACTTCTCAAATGAGTTGTTGGTAAACAGGCTTTGGAAAGAGCATGTGCAAAGTAAAAAAAATAGTAGATAAAATGATGGCATGGTTGCATTGGCATTTTGATTTCACTTGACTGGCAGTACATTGGGTAATTAGGCTAGGTTGGCATAAATAAGCTTGATGATCAAGCATTTTCAAGTTTAGATTTCCAAGTAAAGTGTTTAGTTAAATTTTAGCAGTATATTCAACATTCAGTCTCCAGGTCAGAGCATGGCACACACCTATTTTAAGAGAAGCTCCAATGGATAAGGCACAGGGTCTACTGTTCTTTGCTACCTCGTAGGGAGGATAACATCCCCAATTGGAGCCCATGTTATCACTATACAATTTTTCATATAGAGTCCTAGCCTCAGGATTTAGCAGGAGGCTAAATCAGTATAGAGGAGCGATAGATTAGCAGACGGGGTTAGATCTAGCGGACGAGGATAAATTTGGTGGTGGTGTGACGTCGATGGGACCCGACGAGTCATGGATCATGGGCACTGTTGATCGATGGTTGTAGGACATATCGGGCAGAGAAATAACACATCGATTAATCTCTTGGAGGTGGGCCGATATGAATACCGTAGTTTCGTTTCAAGGGCATGTGGCACCACCAGATACATATCGGGGGAAAAAAAGGTAAGCTTGAAACCACCCAAGCCCACCCCGGTGACACGTGTCAGAAAATGATTAGACATGTCACATCCAAGGATCACATGTGGAAAGGGAAAGTTGGCAACCTATCAAATCACCTCAAGACACATGTTTGGGTACTTTTTGTCCATGCGATGTCGGGTAAGCACTTCCAAAAAACTGATCTGAAAGATCATCATTTGAAATCGATAGTCGAACGTGATAAATCATTTTCCTTTCAAGGACTTCCGTCAGTAATCCTATGATTGGCACTCAATGACGATTTTCATTCAAAACATGGGTGGCCTTACTCTGTTTTGGGAAATTAACGTTCTATTTTAGAACGGGGTAATCACAGATTCGAATCATTTAGCTAAGGGAGATAATCTCGCGCTTCCAAAAAAACTAGAGAAAATGGAGAAGATAAATCCAACAGCCTTCAAGGAACCAGGATATTCAACTAATCTAGCAAAATTATCAATGAAGAAGAAAGAAAAGCTTGCCGCCCGAATATTGGTAACAAAATTTCACACGAAGCCTGCAGATGAACTGGGAGCAGGTGAAGAGGTAAGACTAAATCCTATCATGAAGGATTTAATCATTAATGGATATGTGGACGGGTCCTACATGCAAGATGGCAAGGGTAAAAGGAGCAAGCGATGAAAGACAGAGGTTAAAGCTGAAGTGGATGAAAGCGTTGGAGAAAACTAGCCTGCTTGGCTTGACACTTTGAAGGAAGAAATTGCTAATCTGAAATAGATTTCAAGTTGAATTAAGTATGTTTCAGAAATTTTTGTAATGATACAGACAAGTGGCCTTCGAGGGTAAAATCTCGAAAATGTCAGTTTTTTATTATAACGTCCCCTAGAAGATAGGAGTGCAGTTGTTGTACATTACTCCTTTTTTGTAACTGATGTCTATTTTGGGAATTTTGGGGAAAATGATTCGTTTCGAATCCCAGATGTAATTTATCTATATATACTATTACAAAGATAAATGAAGGTTGGACTTATGGGAGAGGGGCCTGCCCTCGCAACATGAGGGCTTTGTAATTTTCTGGAACTGAATTGAATATATATGCAAAAGCTTTTTGAATTCTCTATGAAAAGATTATAATGGTGGTGATATGAGTTTTGTCTCCTTCATTGTATGTATTTCCTGTGTTCTTTAATTCCATTTACATTTTCTTTTGTTTAAATTCGAGAGTTAAAAGCTCAGAATTCATCTTGTGATGCTCTCGGCTTAAGCAATTTAAACTGTGTAATTTTCTTCTTAGCTAATTCAGAATTAATTTAAGTAATGCTCTCATGCAGTTATTTGTTTTCTCTTTCCTCTTAAACCTTGCTTAAATACAATTTACGACTCAGATTCATTGCCTCATTCAACCTTTATCCTCTAGAGAGTTCTATCAACCAGTCATTGTTTTCATTCACTTTCAAATTTTCGACTCCATAGCCCTAAGTGTCCCTCCCCTTCCTTGCCAACAATTTTATAAAAAACCCCCAAAAAAACTAAATCTAGCCATTGATTCCCAAAGAAATATCAAGTGACATGAGAGAGCCCTCTTTGAGTTGAGCAAGCTAGTGCCCAACTCTGAAGTTGGTTGAAACAGTTACCTCTGTCGTTTGTCTATCAACCAGACAAAATTTATAGAGTGCTAACACTACCAACCAATCTCCACAAGGGGTCGACTCTATAGATTTTAACCTTGGACAATATTTTACTGCAAACATAATTTCAATAAAAGAACAGAAAAGATACAATGGAAAATACACACATTACACAGATATTTTTCCCCTTGAAACCCATACCGGGAAAACCAACATATTCTATATTCATTCGTTGTGATACATTGTTTACAATACAATATACATATAGGAGCCAACGACATCCAAAAACCTAACCCAATGACATGGATTAGTCAAAAACCCTAATTCCTTAATCGGAAATAGAAAAGCATCGGAAAAAACCTTGTGCCGAAAAAACCACCCAACAATGGACACGAAAATCGAGGTGACACAAAAAGCAAGGCAAAAAATGCCACATGTTTCACGAGGCAAATTTTTTTTCTCGAGGGTGTTGCCCCGAACCCCCACATAGGGGGATATCACCCCCCTCAAACCCCTTGCATGCCCGACAAATAATATAACACATACCCAACATGCTCTGCTCCTTATTTCATTATCAATGGGGCTGGCCTTGTTTTATTTTCTGATCATATTAGTATTTAAAGGTCGCCCTCCCTAATTTGTATCAAATTTTGACACACAAGTCGACTTACTTTAACAAATATGCATTTAGTATATTCAGGGTCGGCTCAACATAATTCCAACGTCCCACACACACACACACACACATATATATATGATACTCAAAGTCAATGTTCCTCATAAAATTAACACATCTTTAGACCTTGTCCGTCTACGGTTTTCCTTTTTGTAACTTGACCTGCAACAAATCTTGATATAATGTTGTTTGATGTTGTCATAAAGGGTTCCCAGTGTACTTTTGTTGGGTCCCTAAAGGAGAGTGTTGTTTTTGTATATGCCTATGCATGCTACAACCTGAAAATATCAATCTTTGTTTGTTCTAGAATATGTACCCTTCAATATGACAATTTTGTTTAAAGCTCCAAGTAGTTCTTCATAATCAATGTTGCCAGTTTCTATGGCACATTTACCGTATTGCAAATTAGATCTGTTGGTGTTATTTATACAAGTTCTAGCTCCAGAACTTGACGTTTTCAATGCTACCTTGACCTTGATCCTCACAGATCTCCTTGACACTCATCATCATCCATACTCATCATCATCTATACTCATCATCAAGACTATTACCTTCACGATTTTCAACATATGTATTAGCTAATGACATATGGATAGTATTGTCTTCTCCTTTACTATTGACACATCTCGGGGTATGTTTACCAATTCTACCACGTGTCATCTGGATCTTTTGAATTTTGTTGTTGGTAGCCCCCTTCCATGCTGACAATGGAATTAAATGCATGGATTCAGTTATTGCATGCTTTGTAACACCTCTGCTCTTGGATTTCACATATGTTGTAGGAACATTTTACACTCATCTTCTGGACAAATAATTTCGAGCACATGACTTGCAAATATACTGTATAAGGTTAAGGATTCTTTCTGAGATAGTCAATATGAAACATAGGTAGTGCAAGATTTATATAACCCACATGGCCTGCGCAATACACAACTTCTCATGGAAAGTTGTGCATTCTCCAAAGATGTTATAGGACACCACCATTATTACACAAAGTTCCGACAAAATGGTGGGTAACAGCGACGAGCAAAGTAATTTGCAAGATAGATTGTCAATTTATAGCAAATTCATTTGTTGTGATTTATAAGGAAAGAGTAGGAATTCACTCAGTCTATTTTGAAGATAAACAAGGCTTAAAGATACATAGTCCTAAGTAGATCAAGTATAGCTAGCTGAATTGCATGCCAGTCGAGCACCAACACAAGGAATGATAATAGAGAAAGCATTCACTCAGTCTATTTTCAATCCTTATGCACCCCACACACCTATACTTAGTGTACTTTAGACGTTGTGTTTTTAAGACTTGTGTGAGGAACCCGCACAGGTCAACGTCCCACATTGCTACATTTCCATAGCTCCGCATTTCAAATAGTTCCACATCTATGATATTGACAAGCCATGCAATTTGAAAAATAGGTCATTGGTTTATAATCAATTGATTTACTCAAATCTGAATAACCTCTTGCTCCACAATCTGAATAACCTGTAGCTGCTGTAGAATGGTGGGGAGGAATATTGCACCTCCGTGACCAAGCTTAGACTAGGATAGGTGGTATCTTTCACCACTGAGTTGATCTCTAGGGTTTGTTATCCCAAAACCCTCAAAACGTTTTTGGCTTTAGAGATCAAGATGAAAAAGTAATAACAACTAGAATAATGAGTGAGGCACCCTCCTTTTCTTTTTATACCCCTGTTCTATTTCTCAGTTGAGTTAGTTGACCACCTCCTAAGGTTAAATCTTTTATTTTCCTCATGTGGTCTTTTCCTCCACTTGCTTTACCTTTTCTCCCCAAAGACATTTTTGAATTATAACATTGTTCTTAGGTGAATACTTTGGGTTTCTTAGTCCCCATGACTCATGAGACTATAACATAGTGGGGACAACTAGACTCCTAAGTCTCTCCCAATCCTCTTATCAAGAGGTGGGGGACATTACAGTCTCCCCTACTGGAAATTGCTTGCCCACAAGTAATTCTGACCCTACCTTTTGAAGAACCTGTTCATTTTCCCAAGTAACATCTTATATAGGTATGTTCTTCCATGTGATCAAGTACTCCTTGATGTTCCTATTCCTTAGCCTCTTCTCCCTTACTTCTAACACTTCCTCTAGTATAAGTATCAACTATCCCTCCTCATCCATGGGAGGTAGTTCCTCAATAGGAATGATGTTTTCCCTATGGTTTAAAAAAAAAAGATAGATGAAAGACATTGTGTATCATGCTTTCTGGGGGTAAATCAAGCTCATATGCCACGACCCCTACCTTTATTTTTATCCTATATGGCCCAAAGAAGTGAGGTTGCATATTTTCTGCTCCATTCCTCTTTATATATGCTTGTATGTAAGGTTGGATCCTCAAGTATACAAGGTCACCAACCTCAAATGTGCGCTCTACTCTGTGTTTATCTGCTTGTACCCTTTTTCTGATTTTGCGCCCTTTG
The DNA here is from genome assembly GCA_009831015.1 of Picea engelmannii. NCBI lineage: Eukaryota > Viridiplantae > Streptophyta > Pinopsida > Pinales > Pinaceae > Picea > Picea engelmannii. The sequence goes on along the minus strand of ML807719.1, from coordinate 199,757 downwards.
TAGGTGGTCCTTAATCTCTCTGAGTATATCCTGGCTTTGCTGGATCCAATCCTGTACCATAGGGGCTCTACTATCACCGAAGACAATCTCCAAAAAAGTGAGTGGATCATAACTGTATAAGGCCCTGAAAGGTGACATACCAATAGACATGTGGTAGTTGGTGTTGTAACAATACTCACCTAAATGTAGCCACTTAACCCATGCCTTATGTTTCCTTGAAACATAATTCCGAAGGTATGCTTCAACCCACTTGTTGACTATCTCGGTCTGGCCATCAGTTTGAGGGTGATAGATAGTACTGGGGTTCAAGGCCGTACCTACCAACCTAAATATATCCTGCCAAAAGGTGCTCATGAACCCGTTGTCCCTATCACTCAATATGGTTTTGGGTAAACCATGCAACTAGAAGATCTCTCTGAAGAAAAAATCTGCAACCTGTGAAGCACTGTAATCTATGGAAATGGAAAAGAAATGGGAAAACTTGGTTAATCTATCCACAACCACAAAGATGCAATCCTTGCCCTGGACCTTGGGCAATCTCATGATGAAATCCATCAATATACTTTCCCATTTGTGCTCTAGAATAGGGAGTGGTTGCAATAGACCTGCTAGATGAGTGTGTTCATCCTTTTTCTCTTGACAAGTGGAACATTCATTGATATGGCGCATCACATCTTCTTTCATGCCCTTCCATGCAAATCTTTCCCTTACCTTCTTGTATGTTTTGACAAACCCCTAATGCCCTATCAATGGTGAATCATGACATGCCTATAATACTCTTGTTTTGAATGTTGACTTGGGAACTAAGAAGATTCGACCCCTATAGTATATAATATCATCCACAATCCTGAAGTTATCATCATGTACCTGCCCATCCATCAACTCACAAGAAACCTATTTTTAGAATATTCCACCAAAAGATGTGCCTTCCAGTCAACTGAAATATTTGTCATAGCATAAATGGAAGGTCTCCTGGATAAAGCATCAGCCGCCACATTGTTTTTCCCCTTGAAAAATTCAATGTCAAAATCATAGGCTTGGATCTTGCTAACCCATTGTTTTTGTCTTTCATTTAGGTCCTTTTGGTCCAAAAAATACTTGAGACTATTGTGACCTGTCCTCACAACAAATTTCGCCCCAACTAAGTATTGTCTGAATTTAGCCAATGCATGCACAATGGCTAACATCTCTTTGTCATAAATAGTGTATAAAAGTTCAGGACCCCTCAGTTTTTGGCTCTCATAGGCAATGGGGTGCCTATTCTGCATAAGCACTGCTCCAATTCTCTCACCTGAGGCATCACACTCCAATATGAATGGTTGCGAGAAATTTGGTAAAGAAAGTATTGGACAAGTGCTCATTACCTTCTTCATTTTTTCAAATGTCATATGTGTCTCTCGATTCCATTTAAATGCATATTTTCTGGTCAAATTTGTCAAGGGTGCACAAATTTGGTAGAATCCTTTGACAAACCTCTTATAGTAACAACAGATGCCAAGGAATCCTTTCAAATCAGTAAGAATCTTGGGTGTTGTCCAGTCAAGTATGGCTTGTATCTTTTCTTGGTGCACCTTTACTCCTTTCACTCCAGTGATATGTCCCAAATAAAGGACTCCAGTCATCCCAAATTCACATTTGGACTCTTTAGCGTATAAATATTGTCCCTCCATAATGCTTAAGATTTGATCTACATCCTGAAGATGATCCTCCCAAGTTTTGCTATAAATCAACAAGTCATCAAAGAATACTAAGAGGAACATCCTTAATTACTTGTTGAAGACATGATTCATGCAAGATTGGAAGGTGGTTGGAGCATTATTTAGCCCAAAGGGCATAACCAAAAATTCACAGTGACCATAATGACATCTGAAGGCTATTTTGGGCACATCTTGCTCCCTCATTTTGATCTGATGATAACCAGAGCACAAGTCTATTTTGGTGAAGTAGATATCACCATGAAGCTCATCCAATATCTCATATATCCTAGGGATGGGGTACATGTTCTTGATATTCTTTTTGTTCAATGCCCTGTAGTCAATGCACATGCGCATAGTCCCATCTTTCTTCTTTACCAATACCACTGAAGATGCAAAAGGACTAAAACTTAGTCTAATGTGGCCCATGTCCAAGAGTTCTTTGATAGGATTTTCAATTTCATCCTTATACTTTTTTGGGTGTCTATAAGGAGTAGTAATGACAGGTTTGGCTCCTTCTTCCAATTCTATAATATGCTCAAACCCCCTATCTGGTGGTTCTCCTGGAGGAATAGGTTCAAAAACCTTGTCGTGACTACCAATGATTTTTTGAATGTCTTGAGGGTAATTAGGGTGCCCTTTCTTATCCACCCGAACTGATATTCTACATTTTGTTGCATATACAATGTATTCTCTCCTAAAAATGGCCTCCATGCACTTTGTTGTCACCACTTTAGGTGTATAACCTGCCATCCCTCTTAGTATCACCTTCTTCCCATTCTCTTCAATGAATTACATCTCCATGGTTTTGTAGTTGGTAGTGATAGGTCCCAAGGTACTAAGACATTGAAATCCCAAGATGATGTTAGTATCTGGTAGATCCATCACATAAAAATCTTGTGCCAAGTCATGCCTTCCCAAAGTAAGTTTCATCCTTGAATATACTTGTCACAAGGCATGGTGCACCCTCCTGCTACCTCCGCACGAAATCTTGCAAACTCAAGTGTAGGTATATGCCTTCTTTTCAATAAAGTTGAATCAATGAAGTTGTGTGAAGCTCCCCCATCAATGAGTACTGAAACCTTTTATCCCTGAAGCACTCCTCTCATCCTAAAGGTGTTGAATTTAGGCACCACAATGATGGAGGCTATTATAACCTTCTTGTATGTTGCAAGGCTGAAACCTGCTTCTTCCTCTTATTCATTCTCTATAGGGTCCATTCTAGGTGGATTTGCTTCCATGTTATGGATGTGGCCGAAATCTTCTTCCTCCTCATCATCATAAATCACATCAATATAATGAGCCTTGACTTTACCCATGCATTTGTTCCCTAGACCCCAAGGTTCCTTGCATGTGAAGAAAATTTGCTTCCTCCTCAATTCCCTCCTAGTAGCCTCATCCATCCCGCCTATTCCTCTATCTACGCCCCTTTTATCTTTCCCCCCTTGGTTTATGGGTGGTCTAGGGGAAAATTTAGTTTTTGTTGTAGATCCCATCAAGTCCCTGTTCCTCCATATGGCCTCCTGTAGGCTGGAAGGCTTCAAATCATTCACCCAACCCCGTAGGGGTTCCATCAACCCCTCAGTAAAGAGCATCATCAATCTCATTGAGACACATTTGGTACCATTACGACTACCCTTTGAAACTCCTCTATATAAATCTTTGGTGACCTAGTTTTCCTGAGTTGTGTGAGCTCCCTGAGTGAACTCCGTGTAAGCAGTAATTTGGTTCTGACCCAAGGTAGTCAAACCATGATACCACCAGTCATGAGCTTTACCTTCCAAGTAAATGGTGGCAAACTTGATGGCATCCATCTCCCTCATGGGGTTAAGATGTAAATAGGTATCTAACTTCTGCACCCAATCTTGCACAGTCACCCTGGAAGATCCATATTACCTGCCCTGCGCTCCAACTCATTGTTGTTCCTGTGATATTTTTTGGGTTTACCCCTGAACTTGATACTACAATATTGATCCAAAGTAATCTGTCTCCCGAATATTATACTCAATGTTGCATATTCCCTGGGATATTCCTCAAAGTTGTCTTATATTTCATTGAAGGGGTTATCATGTGGTTGGCCATCCAAGAATGTAGGAATATAGGGTCTAGGGGTGATTCTACTGTGTGTTGGCCCCCTGGAATTCCCCACTCTGAATCTTTGTCCCTCTGTATGGTAGTGATGATCCTGGTCATGATAAGGTCTAGTTCCCCCATGAGAACCACTGGCTTCCCTGTTTGCATTAATGTTTGGGCCATTCCCACCATGGGTCATCTGCATCAGGAGTTGTGCAATCTTGTCCTGGATAGCATTTAGTTTTTCCAAGGTCTCATTCATTTCAATTTGTCCCCTGCGCATTGTCTCATGGGTTTCCTATAGATGGTGTTAAAGTGTATATTGGGTATTGTCTATGGAGATTTTCAACTCCTTTTCTATACCTGTTAAAACCCGTGGCTCACTGTCATCACATGATCCTTCCATTTCTGCCTCCAATTCACCTGCTTGTTTTCTACACCTTCCCGTATAGATACCACTAAACTTCTACATGCGTTAATCCCCACAAGCTAGGAGGATTTAACGCTCTGATACCACTGTAATATTCCCAAGCTGATTTTACTCATAACCAAGGGTTATTTAATTGTTTGTTTTCTTGTTTCAGTGTGTTATGCAGGTTTACTTCATCAAGTTGCACATTGAAAGTGTGTTCTTAGAAGATTATAGCACAAAGATATAGAACATAACATATAGCACAAGCAAATGACAAGATACAGGCAATGGATACCAAGAAAGAGCCAACAACTTCAGATCTGACATTTATTTAGATAATATGATGATCTTGATACAATAGATTTGCAGACCTAGATAAATACAAGAAGAATAATCAAGTTGGGATGATAGTTTCTCCAACAAGCTCCAAAACTGAGGAGAATAGCCTCCAAAGGCACTACAAACCCTTGGAGAAAGGAACACTATTAACTTCCTTCCCTTCAAGAGATGGATCTCCTCTCCCTGGTTGAGTTGTGAACTTCCTGTTGGATGTAACTTACCAATATTTCAACCTCCTAAATACCTCCAAATCCCACCAAAATCCTCAGAATAGTAGATCGGGGTAAGGAAAACCACATGGCTAAGTATCAAGCTGATTGAGGATGTTCTGATCCCTCAAATGGATGGATCTTCTTCCAACAATGAACCCTCCTCTCAAACTCATGCCAAGCTCCCAATAAAATATCTAGCAGAGAAACCCCCTCCACAATAGGCTAGAAGAGGCACCCTAGGCCACACGATGAAATCCCAATAGGTTTTGGGACCCAAAACCTCCCCCTCTCCCTAGATCGAGTGGATCCTCCTCAACAGGTGCTTCCTCCTACTGGAAAACCCCAAAAGTTGCGCATTACCTCTTCCTCCACTGGATGAATAACCTGTAGTTGTTGTAGAATGGTGGGGGAGGAATATTTCACCTCCATGACCAATATTGGACCAGGATAGGTGGGATATTTAACCATTGAGTCGATCTCTAGGGTTTGTTATCCCAAAACCCTCAAAACGTCTTTGGCTCTAGATCTCAAGATGAAAAAGTAATAATAACTAGAATAATGAGTGAGGCACCCTCCTTTTCTTTTTATACCCATGCTCTATTTCTCAGTTGAGTTAGTTGGCCACCTCCTAAGGTTAACTCTTTGCTTTTCCTCATGTGGTCTTTTCCTCCACTTACTTTAGCTTTTATCCCCAAAGTCACTTTTGAATTATAACATTGTTCTTAGGTGAATACTTTGGGTTTCTTAGTCCCCGTGACTCATGAGACTATAGTCTAGTGGGGACAACTAGACTACTAAGTCTCTCCCAATCCTCTTATCAAGAGGTGGGGGACATTACATATGTAGATTATTTGATGGTTTTTTATTATCGCTATTGTTCTTCGAAAGGTAATCGATATAAGATGTTATGTTTTTAAGCATTGTGCAACGACCTTGCACAGGGCACCCTCTCGCACTGTTATACTTTCGTACCTACGCATTTTCAATAGTTGCACATCCATTATTGTGACAAGTCACATAATTTGAAAAACATGCCATTGGTTTATAATAGATTGTTTTTCTCTCATTTACAAGCAAATGCCATGCATCTACAAGTAGTGCCAAGCAATTGTGATTCTTATCTATAGTGTAGAGATTAGTGTAATATGTACAACAGGTCGAAGATTATATATCGAGAACTCAATGCAACTATGTCTTTCACATTTTGATTTGCATTTCGAGATGCAGATAATTGCATTTTTTCGAAAGATATGTCTTGATGTTAGAAATATGATGCAATTGTTGCAAGAAATAGGGTCCTAGTTTATTTTGATATCATTGCAATGGGTCTTTATCTTTGTTGTGGAGGAAAATCAAGAAATGATGTATTTCTCCATTTTGAAATTCAATGGAAGACTACGGAAAATGGGAGGGAGAAGTGGACCACATACGACAAATATTTTGCAGATGTTCAATATTGCAATGTGCATTACGCCATGCGCTTCCTTTCAGACTCTACCAATGGGATAGACTCAGAATTACAACTAGGAACATTACAAAACATAGGCTCAGAGTGAGCTCAATGAAAACAATACCCACCACTATCAAAACAACAACCTAGTGACTAACAAGCTAACTCTATTTATGTTGTCGTTGCTTCCTTTTATTTGCTTCTCGACTCTAGTGCTATGTCACTTTCAGTTCTTCTCCACTCACTGCTTTGACTTCCAGTCCCACACGCTTCTGTCACCCACATGCATTCCACATAGCCTCTTTGGAATTTTGGCAATCTCAACTACCTTGTCAGCTCATCTTCTTCTTCTCCACGTTCCTTCATGTTGCTTGTAGTAATCATTCGAGGAGATTTCCTGAAGATTCTTTCTTGATTCTAGTGTGCATGTGATGTTTTCTTTATTTCTATCATGCACAACAAAACTCAGACTAGTGCACATTTGGAAGAACTCAAACTAGCACACAATAAAAAACCTGACCTAACGCGAGTGCCTCCTTTCATCCCTCACACAATTGCTTGAGCATTCACAAAATTGGAATAGGTGCACACAACTTCATTTGTGAGCACGCATGATATTTACCCAAAACTTTGGGTGCCAACTCCCTGTTCCCCAAGAAAGACAACATTGGACTAGGGAACCCATTGTCCCAACCCTTCTTTTATAGGCTAGAAGAAGCTAGGTATTTGGACGAACCCTCAGCCATGCATGGTCGGAAGATTCAGTTAACTCAGCCAAAGTTGTGTGTTCCATCGACAACTTTCCTTTTTTTGTGCTTTTGTAGGTACATGCGGGTTGTTTTGGGTCAGCTAGCATGTACACGCGTGCAGTAATGGAGTAGGGCGAGTGGGCCCTTATAAAAGAGGTTTTTTAAAGAGTTGTTCAACAGTGCTTTGGCAAAGAAGGGATTTGAGATGGCCTGATGCCAGGTAAGCATGTATGGTGCAAATAAGATTTATAACAACCACCAAGGTGAAAAAAGGAAAAAACATAACTTCCAAGTATTATGATCCATTATTTGACTTCAACACGTGATCCTCACCTAAATACCCAATGCATTAAATGTAACACTTTATATGAAATAGTGACTAATGTACTTCATTTGTGTTAGGCCACCATCATCGAATAAACCATGTTGATCAAATGAATAAGCTGAGTAATGATAAGGGGGAGGCATTTGAGGGGTTGTTGTCTATGGAGAATATTGATCAACATCTCTTGTATCATTATTTGCAATATGGATGATCATGGAGAATGATATCCTCTAGTTACCCCTAGGCGGGAGGGGGTAACCGTGATGATTACCGTCCATTGAGACTAGAATTGGTATATCAAACTTAAGAAGGAAAGATATTACTTCGATTTCTTTAAAATTGTATTCTTATGCTCAAAATGCATTAAGAAAAATGTTCCAATATCACCATAGTTTTGATGACTTAGAAGGTTATGAAGGTTTGTATTGTGGCAAATGTTTTTAAATTGGGATCTAATTTGGGTATAGGCAAGGCATTCTAAGAGAAAGTAATTTTCATCTTCAACCCTCTTAGTGTCACAAAGATGGAAGATTCTTTTGTCCCATGGTTTTTTGGGAATTGTCCAACACCCAATTTCACTATGTAGCTCGGGAGAGTTTTTTCTTATGATAATAATGTCGATTTTCTTCTTTGCACTTGTCAAAAATGAGAGTTACTTTTGATCTTCTAGATAATTTAGGGTTGAACACCACGTTGTAGTATCTTAATTTTCTTTTATCCTCTAATTCTTTATCACACCACATATTATCCTTACATTTAGATGTAATAATATTTTTAATATTATCGGTATTTTTCATGATGACTTCTTCTTGTATTCCCCAATGATTTAGCCAATATTTGACATCTTTATGCCATCCTCGCTTGAGCCATTGGTGGTTTTGGCTAGAGTTTGAAGCAATTTTAAGGAGTCTCTTGTTGACCATGTTATTAAGCTTTTTCTTGTACATTAGGTACCAAATAGTATCAGTCCTATCCATGAGGGAAAGGCTCACTTTGTTTGACAACACAGGTATTCCAACAGAGGATGAACACCTTCAATGATCACTCACACAACCATATCAAAGATCAACACACCAATGTTTTGACGTGGTAAAACCTCGATAGGAAAACATCCACGGCCCCAACCAACACGACCACTTGGAGCAGTTTATTAATGCAAAAGAAAAATATTACAGAGAGATTCTTCTGTAGGGCAAAAGAGCACTTCAATAACTTGATCATGAATGAGCTTTTTGATGAAGTGCATGTGTAGCTCAATGCGCTTGTTGCGCTGATGTTGAACTAGGTCTTTGGTGAGCTTGATGACACTCTGATTGTCGCACCAAACGCTGGTTGGATGCTACTGCTAGAATCCAAACTCTGAAAGGATTTGTCGAAGCCACAAGGCTTCCTAACTTGCATTTACTGCTGCTCGGTACTCTGCTTCTGTTGAAGAAAGTGCAATAGCATGTTATTTCTTACAGGCCCAAGTGACAGGTCCTGAACCAAGGTTGAAATCATAACCTACAGTAGAATTTCGATCATCAAGTTCGTCGACCCAATCTAAATCAGTGAAACCAAACAATAAAGGAGCCCCCCTTGAACTGTAATGTATCCCGAACTGAACTATACCACAGACATAGAAAATTATCCTTTTAGTTGCTTTCCAATGTCTTTCATGGGGTGTTTTCATATACCGGGCAACAAGACCAACAACAAAGGAAAGATCAGGACGGGTATGAGTCAAGTATAAGAGGCTACCAACTAACTAACGATACATTGTGGCATCAAATTCGGGAGAAGTACAAGTGGCATTAAGCTTGACTCCAGACTGGAAGGGATAAGGGATTGGTTTACAATCATCCATGTGAAAGTGACAAAGAAGGTCATAAACATACTTATACTGGGAAAGACAAATTCCTTCATTGGTTTGAAAAACTTGGAGGCCAAGGAAATAGTGCAAAAAACCTAAGTCTGTCATTTCAAATTTCTTTTTAAGGCTGGTTTTCACATGGTTTAAAAGTTTTGAGTCACTACCAGTAAGGATAAGGTCATTAACATCAAGGACAAGAATTATGAGATGGATTCCTACTTTCTTGGTATAGACATTAGGATCAAAATGGCATCTAGAGAAGCCGATGTCAATAAGAAAGTTGTCCATTTGTGCATACCAAGCTCAGGAAGCTTGCTTAAGACCATAAAGAGATTTATTAAGGCGAAAAACAAGGCTAGAGTCATTCTGGACATAGCCAGGAGGTTGTTCCATGTATATTTCTTCTTGCAAATCTTCGTGCAAGAAGGCAGATTTAACATCCATCTGATGGACCTCCCATTTATGTGAGGCAGCAAGGGAAAGAACAAAGTGGATGGAATTTATTTTGGCTACAGGGGAAAAGGTTTCATTATAGTCAATTCATTCAACTTGGGAAAATCCTTTGGCAACTAATCGAGCTTTGTGTCTTTCAACACTTCCATATGATTCATACTTAGTTCTGTAAACCCATTTACATCTGACAAGTTTTATTCCTTTTGGAAGAGGTACAAGATCCCAAGTATTGTTGGCCATTAAAGAACGTTACTCTTCATTTATTGTTGTATCCCAATCTGGATGACCTGAAGCTTCTGCAAATGTCTCTAGATCATGAGTCTCTGAAACTTGAGCCAAAAGGGAAGAGGCTTGCTGGAACTGTGAACGTGTCCGACGTTGATTTGAAGGATCACCGAAAAGATCACCAACTGCTTCTCGTGTTGAACGGACCCATCCAGGAAGCGGTGGAGCTGGTGTTGGTTCAAGTTCAAAGGACTCATCTCGAGGAAAGTGAGAAGGCAGAGGTGGATTTTCATCCTCACTGTCATCATCTGAAGAAGAAACCAAAATAGTAACAGAAGAAGGCACAAACACTGAAGATGGCTCGCAGGACGAAGAAGGCACAATTGTCAAATCAGATTTGCAAGCCAAGAGATTTTCATCAAATTTAACATCTCTTCTAATAATAATTCCATTACATTGTGATTGAAGAAGTCTATAACCTTTGACATCTTCAGAATAACCAACAAATATACACTTCTCACTTTGAGGTTGTGTTAGCACAAGATTGGTTAAGGTGCAAAGTGTCAAGAACAAGCATTGACAACACTCTCACAAGGTTCCAAGCATAAAAATGAACCATGAATTTACGCTACCGAATTTCATGCAGACACACATGCAGGCACTACCTAAATTCTGGCAGAAAATGAATTGTGCAGAGCTATTTTACCAGTTTTGAGTCACTAACTTGAAACTTGTATTATGAACAATTGAGAAGGTATTTTTGTAAACGGGAGGATTTTTTTGTTCATAACATTCCAAATGACAAAAACCTCTCTCAGTTTTTAAAAATGTGTTATGGTTTGAGAGATATTAGACATAGAAGTGGCACTACCAATTGTTTTACAATGACGCTACCTAATTTCCTGTAGCGATCATGGTTTTAATATTCGCCTTGTTGGGAGGTTGCCACATGTCAAGAAGGATTTGAGTGGCTCCTCAAGGATCAGTTAGATGTCAAGGGACACATGCACCTAATATTTAGCTCCATCAAAGGCCTCATGCAATGAGGTGGAAATAGTTTATTAATGACTTCCAACAAATTCCTGAAAATTAGTAGTTTGTTGGATTTTTGTCTCTTTGATTGTTGCCACCTATCTCCAAGGCTTAGAATCCAATGGAGGAGATGGGATTCGACCTCCTAAGGTTATTTGGATGCTATTTTATATTTAAGGAAGGAGATATCTTGGAGAAAAAGGTTGGATTCATGAGCCAAGAGAGGCTTGAGAGAGTAGGAGCAGTTAGAGTTGCTCATTTGTAAGCTTGAGGGCCTGTTTGTTATGAAATTTTCAGCCTTTAAAGATTCATGAGAGCTGTTATCAGATTGTCTTCTTTGTTTTCACACTTCTTTGTTATCTTCTTGCTTGAACATATTGCAGGTTTTGAGGATCATAACTTCCATTGATTGATGGATTCATGAACAACAGAGGATCTGTTGTAGCTTGCCCATTAAATCATTGTTCATTGTTTAAGAAAATATTTATCTATTGCAGAAAGGATCTCTGTTAAATGGGTGTTCTTCCTTTTGTCATATTCACCATGCTTCTACCGATCATTATATATCTCTTTGTCTGATATACAATTTGATTGCCTTTGATCCATAGGATGTTATGACTCCATGCCCAATGGAATGCCTTTGCAGACTTTTTGTTGCCCTCTCCCTTTCTTTCTCATCTTGCTGATCCACCTATTCAAACCATTTTAATCCATTTACATTTCTATGTTACCAAACTTACTCTCATTTGCAGTCTGCGAGTGACTCTTGGAGTGATAACATAATTGGCACTGTTGCTAGGGATGAAGATGAATGATAAATCTTCCCCGGGAGAACGACATTGATCAGATCCAACTTGTGATGGTGAACAAGGGCTGGTCACATATTCAGGACTGCATCATTCACCTGGCGACTCCACAATCAAAGACTCCACTGGGGACGATCCTGTTGACACAAAGATGAAAGCACACAAGGGAAAAACCAAGTATCAGTTTATGAGTTTTCTTCATGAACTGTTGTTGTTCTTCATCAACTCATTTTTTCTTTTCCCTTCGCATGTAAAGAGGATTATCTGGTGTTTTGTTTATTCGGATGATCATCAACATAATTTTGTATATCCATCCTTGCAAGAGGAAATTTTGTCACATACTTGTGTTGTTGAGGTTGATCCCGTCTCCTTGCCTCAACCTATTTATAAAGACGAGCTTTGCATTCAAATCCCTTTTGAACCTGATCACCCTTGTAACATTGAAGAGATTGAAATTGTTTCAAAGCCTTCAGAGATATCATCACCTTTTGATATTACCATTGAACCTTGCTATCAATTGGCTACATCTCATACTCAGCCTACTACTGTTCAAAGTAGGATCCGAGATAATATTTTTAAACCTTTAAGGTTGTCACCTTACCTTCGTCCTTATCCTCTTAATTTTCTTGAGTATCTTCCCCGGTTTCTTGGAGGGGATCATGTTATAGCTGAGAGGCATTTGGAAGCCTTTGAGAACTTTATTGATCAGTTTGAGATAGTGCATGATGATGTTAACATGAGGTTATTCTCCAATTCATTATTTGGAGATGCTGCTATATGGTTTAGGCATTTGAGGGCTCATTCCATTTGTTCATGGATCAAGCTATATGATGTTTTTCTAAAGCATTGGGGATAGACCAAGTCTTTTGACCAATACCTGACTGAGTTTCATGATTTGAGGAGAGGAGAGGAAGAAGTTATGGCTGTCTTCAACCGAAGATTTTATAATCTTTATCATAACATGCCATCAAAGATCCGATATTCCAAGGCTGCTGCCATGGTATACTATGTAAGGGCTCAACATTCCGAGCTTGTCCTTCTCCTGAGAGAAAGAAAATATTCATCCTTAGCATTCTTATTTGAAGATGCCAGAGAAGTTGAGGAGAATATCTGTGCTAGCAGGAGGATTCGAGATCGAGTTTGTTCTGAAAATCCGCATGCATATGAGCAAGCAAGTTGTCAGTGCATTTCAAATTTTGAGCAAGAAGACAATGAGTATGAATCAGATCTGGAACAACATAAGGAATATGAGTATGTGTCATATTTGAAACCAGATTCTTCAGTATCTTCAGATTTTCCTATGGAAAGGTATGCATGTCAAGTTTATGATCAATTTTCAGAACTTTGTGAGCATGAAGTAACTAATGATCATATTGACAATTGCATATTTATTGATGATCATTATCAATATGATTTAAACCCTGTCTTATCATCATTTGTTGATCATTATTCTGAAGAAAAAATTATTAATATTGATGATCAAAATCCGATCACAAGAAAACTAGAGGGTTATCAGTTTTCAAACAAAGAGGTGGTCATGGATAAGTAGTTGATTTCTGTGAATCAATATGTTTCTGATTTCGGTTTCAAGGATCTAGTTGTAGTCTTATTGTATTCATACATTTCAGATCACCCAAAAGCTTCAGATTTCATTTACTCATCAACACTTGCGGGTGAGTATGGTTTTAATAATGATTATCTATCACTGGTGATATGTTTATGTTATTATCTATTGATCAACAATAGAGACAAGACTATTTCAGTTTTGAAATTACTTGAATGGCTATTATGGAAGTATTCCTTTACCTGATCAGGGTGCAGATCTAGTTAGAGTAGGAGTAGGAAGAATTAAGCTCATTTCGAGCATTTCCTTTATGTTAGTTTGCAGTAGTTAGATTTCAGTTTCAAATAAGGAGAAGAGGTGCTCTCAAGCATGAAGGATTCTGGGACAGGAATGAGGATGGATAAGGCACTGAAACTACAAGAGTTATTAGAGCCTCACAGGGAGGACTCTATCCCCCATGGAGCCTATGTTAGCACAAGATTGGTTAAGGTGCCAAGTGTCAAGAACACACATTGACAACACTCTCACAAGGTTCCAAGCATCAAAATCACCCACAGATTTATGCTACCAAATTGCATGCAGACACATAGGCGGGCGCTACATAAATTCTAGCAGAAAATGAATTGTGCAGAGTTATTTTACTAATTTTGAGTCACTAACTTGAAACTTGGATTATGAACAATTGAGAAGGAATTTTTTAAAATTAGAGGACATTTTGTTCATAACATTCCAAATGAAAAAAACCTCTCTCAGTTTTTAAAAATGTGTTATGGTTCGAGAGATATTAGACATAGAAGTGGCACTACCAACTGTTTTACAACGACGCTACCTAATTTCCTGTAGTGGTCACGGTTTTAATATTCACCTTGTTGGGAGGTTGCCACCTATCAAGGAGGATTCGAGTGGCTTCTCAAGGATCAGTTAGATGTCAAGGGACACCTACACCTAATATTTAGGTCCATCAAAGGCCTCATGCAATGAGGTGGAAACAATTTATTAATGACTTCCAACAAATTCCTGAAAATTAGTAGTTTGTTGGATTTTTGTCTCTTTGATTATTGTCGCCTATGTCCAAGGCTTAGAATCCAATGGAGGAGATGGGATTCGACCTCCTAAGGTTATTTGGATGATATTTT
>ML807719.1:139710-158923 GCA_009831015.1 Picea engelmannii | reverse complement strand
GGATTAAACAGTTGGGTTAAGATTTTATTCTTCCTAAGGGATATCTGACCAGGATTAGACAGTCTGGTTAGACTTATTCACTAATTCTTATCCTAGGGGCTATCTGACCAAGATTATATGGTCTGATCAGATGTATTCACTAGCTCTAACCTATGGGCTATCTAACCAGGATTAGATGGTCTGATCATATGTATTCACTAGCCCTAACAACATTGACAATTTAAAAGGACTTGGTCATGCTTGAAAGGTATGACCAAGTCACTGTTATTGCATGGGGCTTTGTTTTAATTCTTTTTGCCCTCTTTTCTTTTCTTTTCTCTTTTCTTTTTCTTTTCACAAATTATTTGAAGAATGAAATATCATTTGTCAACAAAATCACCAGATATAGATAATATCCAAGTCATCAACTGATTCCCATAATTTATGGGGTGATAACACTTAGAATCCTTTGGACGACGACGATGGAAACCACCACTAGTTGATCCTCCAAACTTGAGGAACCTGTAACTATACACTTCAATTCTGCAACAAAATTGTYAAATATCTGCCCTACACAACACAACTCACATACGCATGTTAATTTAACCGAAAATAAAGCATGCAGTATAAAAGTCCATGAAGTAAAGAAGCAGTAAGATAAATAAAGATAGATTACTCTTACCCTATTATATGATAGCATACCTACAAGGATTTAACAATTAACCACAAAACTGAAATGTAAAAAATACATGTTACCTCATGAGAACATTTGCATTTAGGTCAAAGCATCCACACATTTGAGTCCACACCAAAATAGCTCCAAAGTATTTTTATTCCAAATGGTTACAACAATATTACAATAGCTTGCTTGCCCAAGACTAAACTAATTAATGGGAGAGGTCGACCTCTCTTAAATATAAATGGGAGGTGATAACTCCAATGAAGTATGTTTTAGGGTTAGGGTTTAGGAATGCGTGGGAGAATGGATAGTGAAGAGGAGATGCACATGAGTTAGAGTGGGGAGGTGTGGAGTGAACTGGGGTGAAAAGGGAGTGATATGGAGTGAAGTGAGGATGATTGGAGTGAGGTGGAGTGGAAGTGAGAGTGAGTGGGAGTGAAGTGAAGTGTGAGGGCAAGTTGTGAGCATTGGGATGTGCACCATTCAAGCATGTGGGGTCGAGTTCCCACATTGGGATCTCCCCCAAGTCCATGTCATCTTCAATCAAGTTGACCCTACATTAGTTAAACTCGCCCAAGGCCTCCAGTCAATCGGGGACATGAAAAAACATGTTTTTGACATGTTCCCCAGTTCTCCTAAAATTTAGGAGATTAATTTAATTACCCCTTTTCCGTAATTTTCGAGTAAATTTGATTTTTTAGTGATAATAATCACTTTTTTATCTCGAAAGATGGGAAATAGGGGTTTAAATGATACTCTAGACTAGAAAACGTTTGTAAATATGGCATCTGACAATGTTTGATGACATATTTTTACATTTTATTGACTCAGAATTAATAAATTCCATTTTTGCGGAAATTTAATTAATTCATCGAAAACTTAAAAAAAACCTATCAGACCTAGTCGCAATTTCCAAATGACTCAATCAATATGTCCTAGTATGAGCTTATATACATTCAGACACTAGACATTGTATTTTCCATGCGAAAACCTGCTCGCCAATACATACTTCGGCTCTGGAGCTAGTCTTCTGAGTGAAAAAACTTTGAAATTATTTAATCGTTCACTAAGGCAAGCAGAAAAAATAATTAACAAGTAAAACAAACACTCCAAAGTATGTGCTCACTCCTAGTCTTAGGTGTCCAATAGCCTTTTACAATATCTTATACTCAGGACATTTATTACAATGGTGGAAATCCAGAAAAAAGGGGTGTTTTGCAAGACCGACTAAACTCTGAACTCTGTCATATGAGCATTGATTGGTCATTCTTTGGCGACTCTTCAGGAAATCCATCTTGTGCAAGTTAAACATAAATGAAAATTAAAATGCGGAGGAAAGGGTTAGCGATACATTACAGAGGATGCCCCATGGCATCAAATAACATTATTGAAGAGAAATTTGAAAAGTTGTCTACTCACTGGTAGCTTTAACCTTTCCGTTGTCTGGCTGGCTGAAGTAGAAACTGCATGAATCAACCATGTCATGGATGAAACAAGACCTCAGATGTCTGAATAATCCCTGTCCAAGATGACTCTTTGAATATCCTTTTCCAAGTTTTATTAACTTGGCCCTTTTCTTGGGATCCAACCACCCAAGAAACATATGTTTGTTTTTATTCAACCAAACTTTGAATTTTGGTAAGCCTTGTAATTCTTTAATGAATCTCTGCATTGGATTGTCATGGTGGAAGGCTAACCATTGACCATAATTATCTAGAGTTGAAGGACTGAAGCTATCCTCCAATTTCCCATTAGTTGTCATTAAGTCATCTGATGGTTGAGAAATTGGAGCTGGAATTGGAATTATCAAGGAATCCGCTTCACTGTTTATTTCAAGATCATCACAATTGTCGAAAATTTTCTCTGAAGAGATGGATTCCTCAGGAGGAGGGTGGGGATTTGAATTATCTGGATACTCAATCATTTCCAACTCAAAATCCTTTGTTTCCTCATGACCAGCTAATGATTCATTCCGAATTTCTAAGTGAAACTCCTTTTCTTGTTCATTGTGAAGTTCTGGCTCTATAGGGTCTGAATACTTGATACAAGCTACTTCTTCAGCAAGGCAAGATTCCATGTCCTTTAACTGCATTGCATGAGTGAATCTCATGGCCTGAATGACATCTACAAATTTCTCATCAAAATCTGGTGAAGCATTTGAACTGACAGTCTTTACAACTGGAGGTTCCTTCTCCTTCCATTTTTCCATGAAAGCATTAGTAAACTCTTTGTAAGTTCTAATATGTTTATCCTTAAGTTTTGTAAACCAATCAAGATCATCATAATCAAAAGACAAGATAAACAATTTCATTCCCACATCTTCATATAAGGCATTGAAACACCATTTATTGAAGCAATGTGTAACTCTCTGAACATGACGTCTAACATCAATAACATTATTACTTTGAAAATAAGGAAATTTTTCAATTGCTTTTTCTGGAATCAAATGTGGATAACCACTTATTATAGAAAAATCAATAGGTTTATAAAGATCATCCATTTCTAAATTAGACTTTATAAAAAAAGAAAGGTCTAACAGAAATGGACTGGGAGCCAAAAATTATTAAGGATCCTACGAGAAGAAAGCTTGCCTAACTTCCTAAAAAAACACCTTCGGGTTTAAGGATGAAGTTAAGAAAATTGTGAGTTCCTCCTTGCAGAATACTTTGTCAAATTATTTTGAAGTGGAGTCGCCAGATGATCAATTTTATTATAAACAAACAAGAAGCATCAAACAAAGAAAAAAGGAAAAAGGAAAACAAAAGTCGTGTTCTGGGAATATAAAGGTTTATCCCTGGCAACGACGCCAAAAATGTTGTTGTCCTAATACACACCAAGTGGATTGAAGGTTTCTTCCACGTTAACCTAGGTGTGTATTAGGACGGCAACAATGACCATTGCTCAACGACGCCTAGACTTAAACGAGTTAGAAAACATATCAGATCAAGATATCTTTAGATGGTTCATTGCAAAATAAACTCCGTGTGATTAGATATTCATCCAAGAATGTATTAAGGACAATCTCGTGGATATTAATGAGGATTTGTCAATCCATTTTTGGGGAAATTGGTTCAGATTCGCCCCATTGAATTTTCTTGTATAAATATTAGGGTTGAAGACATGTTTTGAGAGGCGATGGTGGAGTAATGGATGGTGAAAATTTTGGGAGCATGGAATAGCAAATGGACTTGAGATTGTAATGGGAAGATAATGAACCTCAGTTTTCTTCAGACTTTTGTTCTGTGAGTAATTTTGGAGTTTTTTTAATATAATATCATTTGTTTTCATTTATGTGTTCCTTTTCTTCCTATCATAGCTTTGTAGATTGAAACTTTGGCTTTTGTCCATGCTTTATTAATTCATTTTTATGATATTAATTGGTGTATCTTTTGTTCCAAATATTAATATTAAAAAAATATCATTCATTATCTCAACTTTATCAATTCTTTGTATGATTGATAGATAAATGCATGTGTAAAATGTATTAGATTTTTCTTATGCAAATTAAATGTGTTTAATTATTTCTTTTTAATGTAATGTGTTTCGTTAATTGAAATAACACATTATTATTCTCCATAAAGGACTGATCTCAAAGTTGTTTCCTTTCTTTATCTATATTAAATATACTCTATTTTGTTGAAATTTCTCACCAAAATTTTGTTGGACTTGAAGTGCAACATTGTCTCTCTGAGAATTTATTTTACAGGTGGACAATCTAACAGAGTTTTGGAGAGGATTCAACCATTAGATTGCAACTCTGCTCCTAATCATGATAGGTTTTATTATATTATCTTAGAAATATTTATAGTGTCACGTGATTTGGTTTGATTGATTTTGAATGTAAAACATTATTATCAACTTAACTCGAATTGCTTTGATCATTAGAGTTTATCTTTCATTAATTACATTCAAAATCATTTAGTTTAGATTTGATTGTTAGCTTAGCTTGAATATTATTGTTTCAGTATGATTGAAGTTTGAATTATTTGTTTTCTTTATTATTTATAGATATTGTTTAGATTAGATTTTTCAGGATTAAGTTCCATTACATACTTTGAAATTCTCATTTTCACAAGTTTTCTAGTAAATCTTGTACCCTTTATTTGTAAATTTTGTGAATTTATGTAATTAAGTGTAAGGTTATCTAATCTAATAAATCATTGTAAATACTTGAAATCTGACAATTAGTAGTTAGGATCTTAAACTACTTTTCATTTATTTATTTAGATCCTTTCACCGACCAACGGAGTCGTTAAACCCATCAAGGATAGTTACCTTAAACGACTTAGGTTACACTTAAACAACCTCATACAAGACTATTCTCTTTTAGTTGACGAGTGGTCAATATCGTCTGTCAACATATGACACTAGAAGGAGGGCTAAAAAAAATTAGATGATTGAATGTTTTAGTTTCAAATTATTTGTTTTAATCATTTAAGTTCCTCGCCTGTATTTATTTTTAATTCATTATCTATCCTTCAGTAATGTCATCCACATGCTTAAGGGCTAGTTAGATGACAAGCTATCTCAGAGCCGAATTCTTTATTGTCACATTACAACAATGGATCCCGCCCAAATTTCTGTATGGGAACGTGTTTTTAATCTCCCATCTGTTAACATTCACAGTAAGACACTTTATCTCTTGTTAGAACTTACATTCGACAGAGAAGGGAGTACATCCGCAAAAGATCAACTTTGTATTTTTTTTTTTTAAATGTTTAAAACATAATATCATTGATCCCAATGTTATTTGCAAATTGTTCGCTCTCACCTTCTGAGGTCGGGTTAAATATTGGTTCAATTTTTTTTCGTCTAATTCAATTCATTCCTGGTTTGAGTTTGGAAATATGTTTTTATCAGATTTTAACAATTATGATTATGATGAATTAGGTGAAGAATTAAGTTGCTTAAGGAAAGAAAATGATGAATCATTCAAAGATTTTTCAATTAGGCTCATACATGTTTGTACTAAATTCCCTTTGAAAGAAATTCCTCTTATTGATGAATGGTTTCAATATCTTGTTTATCTCTCAGAAAATAAAGATTGATTAATTGTTAACCAATTTGAATTGGGAACTAATACTCAAACTCAAGATGGTTCCAATTTTCACGTTGATCTTGAAGACTTTGAAGCACCACAATTTTTGTCAACTTATTTTATTTTGGCAGATCAGGAGCAACATCATATTTTACAAAATGAAATTTTCACTTCTAATCACTCTTTGCCAACAATGTCTCCTCCTATCGAGGAAGGAACCTTGACTTTAAAAAGGGACAATTGTGACACTCTCATAGATTTTATAACTATTTCTGAAGTAAAAGAGATCGAATGTGAAGTTGATAATCATGTGGACGATAAAACTTCCCCTAATTTAGTTGAACAAGTGCATGATAAATCAGTAGGAAACAACATCATTATTCAGACTATTAATCAACCATCTTTCTCTAGTAATTTGCTCTCACATTTTCCCTTACACAATGAACCAAATTGTCTCTTGGAAACTGTCTCGTACTCTTTAAAAGAGCATACAACAGAGGTTGATCAGTTTATTCAAGGAGAGGGAACAAAACCACAATTCAAAACACATATTCCTATCATTTCAAGAGATGCATTTCGTCTCCTTAATTCTTCTACATAGTATTCCTTGTACTCTGATATTTTTTATCATCATGCTATGCAATCATGTGTTCCAAATCACTTTGGAATGAATCCTACACTATATAATCAAGTACAAATTAATGGTGATTTTCACACAGAAGATAAAGAGGAGAACATTTCCACTCATGATCATATTACTTCTTATTCTAATCAGTTATCTGTGGGAGAATTAAGGGATGATTTAAAAGGGTCTCAAATTGCATCTTCCATTGATTCATAAAAAATTATGCTTAAAGAAGGATCTGATTTTTACCACAATAAATTATTTGAGATTGAAAATTATAATCAACCAAACACCACTACCAGTGATGATTATTCAAAAATGTTGGTTGTTCCATTTAGTTTTCCTCAAATAGTTAATCCTGAAGTATTCAAGCTCAATGAAAAGTTTCAAGAGAATGGGACACATCTTGATGAGTTAAAAATCATGATAAGTTCTTGTTATCTTGATCCTACCAATAACATCAAGATCCTTTTACAAGATTCTTTCCATGCCAATCCGATACCTTATTTTCATCAGAAATATTTTTCATCTATGAATACTTTCAAACGATCCTATGTTGGTAATTGCACGTATTATGATAGGATTGCAGATTATCTTGAAAAGTTTCCAGAGAATGGTAAGGTTGTTTTCACCTTATTTGTGAATAAAGATCAAGGAGGTAAACTTAACACATTCTTTTTGTATCCTCCACACGAATAAATTCATAGGCAAACAAAAAAATGTCAGGATGATGGGGCACTTCGGTCTTGGCCGATGGTTATGTCAGGTTCTCATAATTTTGGCAAGTTTTCTGAACTCAATTGCATTCTTCCATGCTTTAGTGACCCATATCACAACATAATTGTGGATTGGCTGGAGGATTCATACATGAAAAGTGTTCAAGGGAATGGTAAGGTCATGCTTTCTTTGTTTCTAAATAATTATTACAAAGGAAAGTATGATGTATTTGTATCTTACTTTGATGGACTTCCATTCTTGTTACTGATGTTCGATTTTGTTTTCATTGCAAGATTGGAGTTCCTCCGATGGTTACATTGGAAGCATTACTTCACTTAGTATTTCAATTTTCTTAGTAGTTAGAGTAGGTTTAAGAGTAGGTTTCCTTTAGTTTCATTTCTCATTGTTTCTTTTGTAATAATGCAGTTATGAACACAAGTGGGTACACCAAGAGATCCATAATATGAATGTTGTCAGGGAAGTCCACTTTAATCCTTTTCTATCTTCTTTTCATTGAATATTTCTTTTCAAAAAAGCATTATCATCATGAAAATTTTAAAATGAAAGTAAAGATATAAGTAAATTTGAATTGTCAATTCACCCGAATTCAACCCTAACCCTAGGTTCCACGAGTAGGACTGCACTCATCTTAATAAGGATTTTTCTATTTTCTTTTAGTCTCTTTTATTTTTAATAATAATGCTTGGTCAAAGTAACATCTCATGCATCACTATATTAAGAAAAGAACTTGCTCGCACATGCGATTTTATATGATTTAGTTCTTCCTTTATTTTACAATGGGATGCTAGTAAATCCAAAACCTCGGAGTTATCTTTGGCCAAAATCGTTTTCTGAAAGCGTGCCTTTTCTATTTCGATATTTTTTTATGCACCACTGATTTTGAATACCATTAATAAAATCTGTTTTGGTTTGTTGTGTGTTTTTTTTCTTTCTTTGATTTCTTTGATTGAATTTTCTTCTTGTCTGTTTTTTTGAACCATTATATTGTTGATCCAAGAGAAATCGTCAAAAGGAATCATTCATTTCAAGACTTGTGTTTTTCAAGCAATCTGAAATAGTTCAAATAGGTCCTAATATTAAGACATAGCTCAGACAATTGATTTTTAAGTCAATTGTCACTTTCGTTTTGTCCTCAAATTGTCTATGCCAGAGAATTACACCAGAGATATGGTTTAAATATTTGAGAATTACGATGATCTTTAAACTTTTTACACCGTCCATATTCTTAAGGGATCACTTTTAAGTGCTTCCCCATTCTCTACATGATTTCTTAACTGAAATCTAAAATCTTTAAACCATGATAAAACTTCCAGTTTTGAAAGAAAATAAATAACACGATCAACTGTTCACCTGTATTG
The DNA here is from genome assembly GCA_009831015.1 of Picea engelmannii. Lineage (NCBI taxonomy): Eukaryota > Viridiplantae > Streptophyta > Pinopsida > Pinales > Pinaceae > Picea > Picea engelmannii. The sequence goes on along the minus strand of ML807719.1, from coordinate 150,506 downwards.
CAATTAACCTCCAGTATCACCCCACTCTCTTTGTCATCAATAAATATCTAATTGTATTATTATTTAAAGGTGACATAAGAGGGTTGGGAGCACTTAAGTGTGGGAAGTGTGTGTAAACTCGTCGGGGTACTGAACATGCTCGCTAGTAGCGGGTAAATGCACACATGATACCAAGACAACTTCGTCAGGGTACTGAACAGGCTTGCTGGCAGTGAAACAATGTCAGGTTAAGAGGTGGCAAGTATATGCTTATGAGTTAAATTTTCATGGAAGTATACATCATGTGGATAAAACTATTGGATGGGATTAAAGCATTTGAGTGGGTTAAATGACATCCCCGTCGAGGCTATGGATGCCTGCTAGCAGCAGTGGCTCTGTCAACAGTATAGAAGTAATTTTCATAAACATCGTGACTCTTTGATTAAGACATTCTTTCGGGTTATAATCCTCTGCAAAGCATATTTTATTTTCTGGTTATAACAATGAGCTTATCTTAATATTGTTTGGTGTCAAAGTGAATTTATTGCAGGAAGCCTAAATCCTTCTTCAAGTCTTATTCTTTTCTTCCTGAGATAAAAGCTTACCAGATCAGAGATAACTACTTCGTCTAGTGAGTCACCATTTGTTGGGCCCCAACAATTCCCCCCTAAATTTTTACAAAATTTAAAGGCCCCCCATTAGAATCAACTTTTTCGAATAGTACTAGACTTTGTCTTGCTTTGAGACAGACTTAAGACATTCACCATAGTATGAGACATTCATTACAAGAGTTACATTATTATAAAGCCAAAACATGTGCGTTGTTTCTTTTGATTTTTTTTAATGCAAGATTTGATTGGCCAACGTCTTCTAAATATTATAAAGACAACATTTCATGATTTCGAATCGATCACTTGATAAGCTTCGTTTGTTCAAAGGTATCATACAAAATTCTTTGATCTAAAAAAAGGTTACCATCACAAAACTTAGCATTCATTTCTTTTATCTCTCGAACTATATGTTATTACTTTGTGAATTATTGTGGGTTAATGTTTATGTCGTCAATTATTCCTCTTTTATTGGTTGTCTTGGGTCTTTCATATGTTTAAAGTTCTTTTCATAGTTTGGAGTTGAATTAATGAAAAGGTAAAATTGTTAATCAATACACAACTTTCGATTGCCATGTATGGATCATGGTATGATTACGTTCCATCTTGGTGAGGTATCAACATATCTTTCCAATGCATGGTTCTTAATGGTAGCTGCAAGCTTAAGGCTCATTGAAATTTAAAAGGCATTAGCATGACCTCTGTTTTAAGCATTTGATAATGGGAACAACAATGTGGCGCAACAGTTCAGATGGCTTGGGCGCAACAGTTCAGATGGCTTGGGCGCAATAAAAAATGAGCAACTATTTTCAGAGGMGACTTCTGGCCAAATGAAGAACAATCTGCAAAACCTAAAACATGGGTTTTGTTCACAATATCCCCAAATAGCTAACTCTCAAGGATTTTCTCCAAAAAGTGCGCGGTTTGGGAGATATATGCGGTTCTTTCAAGGGTAAGTTTTTGTTGCGGCCATTGTCCAACGACACCCAAACTGATAAACCAATTAGCAAACAGATCATATCAATATATCTTTAGATGGTTCCATGCAAAATAAACTCTGTGTGATCAAATATTCATCCAAAAATGTATTAAGTACAATCTCTTGGAGATTAATGAGGATTTGACAAACCATTTTTGGGGAAATTGGTTTAGATTCGCCCCATTGATTTTCTTGTATAAATAGGGTTGAAGATAGGTTTTGAGAGGTGATGGTGGAGTAATGGATGGTGAAAATTTTGGGAACATGGAATAACGAATGGACTTGGGATTGTAATGGGAAGATAATGAACCTCATTTTGCTTCAGACTTTTGTTCTGTGAGTAATTTTGGATTTTTTTTAATATAATATAATTTGTTTTCATTTATGTGTTCCTTTTCTTCTTATCATAGATTTGTAGAATGAAACTTTGGCTTTTGTCCATGTTTTATTAATTCATTGTTATGATATTAATTGGTGTATCTTTTGTTCCAAAGATTAATATTTAAAAAATATCATTCGTTATCTCAACTTTATCAATTCTTTGTGTGATTGATAGATAAATGCATGTGTAAAATGTATTAGATTTTTCTTATGCAAATTACATATGTTTAATTATTTCTTTTTAATGAAATGTGTTTCGTTAATTGAAATAATACATTATTATTCTCCATAAAGGATTGATCTCAAAGTTGTTTCCTTTCCTTATCTGTATTAAATCTACTCTATTTTGTTGAAATTTCTTTCACCAGAATTTTGTTGGACTTGAAGTGCAACATTGTCTCTCTGAGAATTTCTTTTACATGTGGACAATCTAACAAAGTGTTGAAGGAGAGGATTCAACCATTAGATTGCAACTCTGCTCATGATCATGATAGCTTTTATTATATTCTCTTAGAAATATTTATAGTGTCATGTGAGTTGGTTTGATTGATTTTGAATGTAAAACATTATTATCAAGTTAACACGAACTGCTTTGATCATTAGAGTTTATCTTTCATTAATTACATTCAAAATCATTTAGTTTAGATTTGATTGTTAGCTTAGCTTGAATATTATTGTTTCAGTATGATTGAAGTTTGAATTATTTGTTTTCTTTGTTATTTATAGATATTGTTTAGATTGGATTTTTCGGGATTAAGTTCCATTACATAATTTGAAATTCTCATTTCACAAGGTTTCTAGTAAATCTTGTACCCATGTAAAACTTGTAAATTTTGTGAATTTATGTAATTAAGTGTAAGGTTATCTAATCTAATAGATCATTGTAAATACTCGAAATCTGACAATTAGTAGTTAGGATCTTAAACAACTTTTCATTTATTTATTTAGATCCTTTCACCAGCCAACGAAGCCGTTAAACCCCTCAGAGATAGTTACCTTAAACGACTTAGGTTACACTTAAACAACCTCGAACCAGACTATTCCATTTCAGTTGACGAGTGGTCAATATCGCTCGTCAACATGTCTTCTTCCTTAATTCTCACTCGGTGATAGCCATATTTGAGATCAATCTTTGAAAATATTTGTGCGCCTCACAACTGATCAAAGAGGTCATCTATCCTTGGAAAAGGATATTTGTTCTTTACTGTTCCCTTGTTCAACTGCCCGAAGTCGATACAAAGTCTCAGCGTACCATCCTTCTCCTTCATGAACAATATTAGGGCACCCCAAGGCAACATACTTGGGAGTGTATACCTATTCTTCAGAAGCTCTTCAAGTTGCAATTTCAACTCCTTCAATTCTGGCGTACTCATCCTATAAGGAGTCTTGGATACAGGTGGTCCTCCTGTGATCAGATTTAGGGAGAAATCGATATGTCTTTTCGGAGGCAATTCTGGTATCTCTTTAAAGACATACTCAAACTATTTTAGTACTATGCAGTCTTCAATACTTGGCACTTTATCCTTAGGTGTCTCTTCCATGTGCACTGTGTTATCCCCATTTTGTGGATAACTAAGGATATTATGTCTCGAGGCCCCTAGGTTGCATATATGGAGTGCCGAGAAGACTACATGGCCAACAATACACTTTTGCACAATTAGGAAATCCTCTCACCACCACATATGTTCAAAGATTTATAGATGACATCCACCACATCAGCTGGCTTCCAGAAGGCACTCGACCTTGCTCAATGAGGTAGAAGTCAGTATTATAGTGAGAATCATTTCAATATTTAAGCCATTTGAGTATGTTGTATCTAAGATTTCTCTAGATTTCATAATATATGCTTGGACATTATGCCTTTCACCCTACTTCACCTCGGTGGTTGATATTGTACCCTAGTAAGTGGTCTTCCTTGGGGATGGGTTTGTTACTAGGAACTCCCTTAAAGAGCCATTGTACCATTCCCGACCATACTTACCACTTTCCATCATTATCCCCTCCATTTCCTTATCTCTTGGGATTTTAGGGTGTATTGACCCAAGAAGGGGTTGTCCCTCATTCTATGGGAAGAAGGGGCAGAAGGCCTAGAGGGATTGATGTTGGATAAAAGATAAAATCCTTGTATGAACCTTCTAGATGCTTTACCTAGGGATCACTCAAGAAAGTAGTGAAACACTTATCTTTGAGTAAAGGGGACCCACAATATAATAAAGAATTATTAAAATTTTAGTTGAAGGATAGGAGGTCTCATCACGAGCTGACCTATCATGTCCATGAATATCTAGTGGTATGACATTGCCATCATCTAGTCACCAAACTAGGGTAATGGCTCTCATTTGCATGGTTGAGAGAAAGGGGGTGTCATCACGAGCCAACCTTCTCATTTCCACTTGGTTTTTGTGTTTGACATTGCCATTATCTGGTCACCATGCCAGGGCAGTGACCTTCAACCTCTCCTTAAAATTATGAAAGAACAAAATAATAGCAATTAATGGGCTTGAAAAAAATGCATTGTGGACGAATGTACCACACACCCTATAAAAAGGCACCCATGAATGAGACACCATGACCCCTTATATGTGATGAGCCCTATACCCATTGAGTCTTGACCCCAACCAATTCACCCAATTTACATGGCTTAGAGAGGGATCTCTTGGAAACTCTCCCATATTCAAGCTTGACAAGTCGCATAGTGTCTTTGAGCAATTGATTGTTTGATATAGTGATATTTGATGCACATGCTTAGGTGGATCATTTATTGATTGGATTCACTTATCATGATGTTATGACTTGAGATACTTGGAGGGCGTGCTCATTTGTCTTTGCAGGACCTAGTTGGGGGACAATTTTGGGAGAACAAGCCTAGCTTGGGCTTCCATGGGGTTGCAAGCCCACAGGTTGCATGCCAAGGGTCCACATGCCAAATCATAGAGATGAAGAATTGAATACCTAGAAAATGATGTGGAAGACCTAGCCCAACCCTCACATGCCAAATTATTTCCCCAAGAAGGGAAAAATGTCTTCTTTTTTAGCTTGACATCATACTTGGGGGCTAGGGTTTGGTGGTGGTGTTGCCACTCATTGACACATGGATGTTTTGAGGAGGATGAGACCTTGTCCATGAGGAGATTGCATAGATTCTTGACATGTGGCCTTTGGAGGCCTACCATAGCTTCTCCAACACCAACGACTTGTCCAAAGTGGCAAAACTTCCCTTAAAGGGTGACGTCCATGCAAAATTAGGGTTTTATTTGTGTAAAAGTGAAATTTTAAATGAATTGTTTAATATTACTTTGTTAAAGGGGGAAAGATTAGGGTTGTTGACCCCTAGTATTGTGGTTTACCCCTTAATATATGGACAAGTCACCTTGGTGACATTTTGTATAAATAAGAGATCATAAGATCTCATTTGGACATAAATCTCCCTCTTGTGAGAAGACTTGATCTGAAATTTTCGCTACACTTGGCATATTTGTCTCTTGTGCACTTATTTATGGCTATCTCTTGTGAATGGTTGATGGAGGAGTGAGGCACCAACCTTGGATGAATGATTTCTAGATTTTATGGTGGATTATCTTAGCATCTTTATTGATTTTGGTATGGTCTTCTACTCTTATGATATCATTTTTTCAAGTCAAGGATTTTTCTGCGAAGAGCTAAGTGGGAAGTAAAAGTATTTACACCCGCAATCTAGTCTCCATCATTTATTTCTTAAAATTTCATTGATGTTGCAAGGGTTTGTTTGAGGAAGTAAGAGGATTTACACCCCTCATTCTCAAACCCTAACTAGAGATACTTGCCTTTCCAAGTAAGAGGATTTACACCTCCAAGGAAGTATCATCTCTAGTTCATTTATTTAATTCCATTGAACCACTATTAAAGGCACCAGTCATCTATTTTTTGCATTGGAGATATAAAATTATTGCCTCGAAAAACATGAGTTTTTTGTCTTTTCAAAGACCTCTTGCTTGGAGTTGGTTTTCCACATTGAAAAGTATATTCCCCTACTAGGGCATCCTCTCTGTCCCACTACTTTGATTTATGTTACAAACTTTAACCTACAACCATTAAGGTTTCATAACTCTGGCTACTAACTCTCTCTTAACTCCTAAACTAACCCTAGACTAGCTCTTGAATTTTTCTCATTAACTCTACTAACTAGGGCGCATATTTGGGATAATTGTTGGAATATTTTGATGGTGTAACTTGTTGTTATAAATGACTGAAAGCTACATCCATAAGGCTGCATTTTTCTGCAGAAAATACACGTTGCAACAACTTGCTTTATTTAGCCTCAAAGTGTCATTTTTTAGTCATAATTGATTGCCATATTCATTGATAATATTGTTGATTGATATTATGTTTTACATGCTGATTTGAATGTATTACTTGCTGATATAAATTGTCATCTGCTTCTGCAAATCAGTGACAACAAACTTAACTTGCTGATCCATACTAACATATATCATTGCAAGTTGGATTTTCTTGTGTCTTGGACATGTACAATTATCCGAAGAAGTACTACACCTTTGGGGAAACAATCACTTGAATTACAAGGCATCTCTTTCCATATTTCACTCCATTTAGATTTGACCTCTAGGGTCTCCACTTCGATCTCTTTTCATCTACATCTCATTCCACCTAGGGTCACTGGGATCACCTCCCTAGAGTGACCTAGTCACCCTTGAAGCACAAGACCTACATCGAGGTGACATTGGGTGTAGGATTCCCAAGTTGTAGCACTTGATTTTGTGGTTGGGTCGGAATTTTCACAACCTACAACTTGTGCTATAACATTTTGGAGCTATTGCCAAGGATGGTTTTGAATCCTCTTTGGAACCCTAACGACACTTTGGCAAGCTATTCCAAATCCGTTCCCTTAGCTTTCCTGGCGAATCCACCCAAGGGACGTTCCCTTTCCACCATCCTTGATGAGCTCAATTTGAAACTCATCTGGCGACTCCACCTTCCATGAACCCACCTTTTCCTCTTGTCCCTTTCCTCCTTTGGTGAGATTTAATCTCACACGATGAATCCTTTGAGGTGTATTTTCAGTTAATGGAACTATGACACCATGGAATGAACCCTCATCCATAAATTGTTGTGACTCAATGATGTCATTTTTACAGATGGAAAAGGAGAAGGATGTTAATAAAGATGCTAAAGAGATGATGAATTGCATAAGAGAATCATTTCCTGCCCTTGACGATGAAGAAGTATTCGAGGAATAGACATATGATGAAAGTCATCAAGAAGAAAACACAATGAGTTGTGACCCTTTTGAAGACCTTGATGATGCTTTATTCCATGACCTTGAAAGTGAAGAAATATCGAAGGAAACCTTGGATATGACACATCCCCTTGAAGAAAATCAAGCAAAGAAATGTGCACTCAGAATCAAGCCTCTTGTGATGAAGAGGCGATGGAGGGGATTGTCTATAAAACGAAAGAAGAATTATGATAAAGCACATCATATTGAGGCACCACTATCATTGATCCCGCTTGATGAAGGAGAGGTTGTCCAACCCTGTTTCCCTCCTAATGTTGAAGAAGCGATCACTCTCGATGATGAAGAATTTGAAGGTCCAGTTGAGGAGACCCATGCCTCTGCTCCTCCTGCACATAAAGACAAAAATATGGTCATTTTCTGTCATACTGATGGTCTTATGAAAGTACCCTTCAATATGGTTGATGAGCCTATAGACACTTTCATATAGACTGGCAGACACAGATGGGATTTTAGTTGTCTCAAATTTTATAGAGATCCCATTTATGACATTGAGGGTAGCTCTCAGGAAGAGGAGGTGTCATCATCAGAGGAGTGGTCCTCATACATATATGATTTGGTTGTTTGGCAGCCCAATGATGATATGGTTACAAATTTGTTCCGCCCCTTTGACGATGACTTGTCACAACATACTCAAAGTGATCTTCAATCATTCTTTGGTACATACCCTTTTGAGGATGCCGATTTTTTTTATGAGGACTTCCAACTGTTGTGCTCATATTTTGAGGAATAGTGGGATGTGGCTAACTCATAGCAGTCAGAGGTTCATCCTTCAAAGAGGAAGTATTTTCATCTTGGATATTTCCATGGATATTCACAGGGGAAGAGGTAGTGCTTTTCTACACTTGAGACTGTTCTTTGCCTCTTACCCTCTTCTCTAAGAGACCATACAATATTCTTCCGATATATCATTTCTTCTTAGTCCTTGTGAAGCAGTGAGTCTTTGTGCATGGATGAAGATGAGACTTCCTCTACATATAGTAGCCCCCTTCATAGATGGATTGATCAATCTTGTGGCTACACTTTTAGGCAGGATGATCGAGCTGATGGTTTCTCTTTCCAGCATGATTTCCTCCCTCCCACTCATCTTCATGAGTTTTATTTCATTATCAATTATATGTGTGTTTATACCCATGATTATTATGTTCTTAAATTATCTTTGTTGTGTTATATGACTAAGCAAAGAGGGAGATACTTTGATGAGATGATCAAATGGTTGCATTGGTTGTATGACTTCATTTGACATCATCTAGCATGTGATCTTCACGGCCCCAAGGCCCCAGGTAAGTAGGTAAGTCATTTTGATTCCCTACATTTGCATCTTGATTGCTCATATTCGTTTAGATGCATTTCATTTTCATTTTTCTCTACTTGCATATTGATTTCATGCTTAGCTTAGAAATTTTTGGAAAAATGTCAAATTTTTATTTTTCTGGCTTAATTGGTTTTGATTATGATCATATGAGAACAAGGATGAGTAGGCCATCTTGCACTTGACATTTTTATGTTTCCTTGTAGGAACAGGTCTACCAGGATATGTTGTGGTTCTCATGCACTCTATGACGAGCACATGTCCCCAGGTATAAGCCAAATATTATCCCCATTTTGTGGATAACTAAGGAGATTATGTCTCGAGGCCCTCAAGTTGCAGATATGGAGTGCTGAGAAGACTACATGGTTGTTACCCATGATTTTGGTCGTCGTGATGATGTATTGATGATGGTGTAATCAGGCTCTTCATAAGAACTTTTACCTGGGAAAAGTTACTTTCATCTCTTTCAAGAAAACTCATTTTTGAAGCATGTTCGCAGGCTGCTAGTATATTTGGTTGCGAGAATGACCCATTCTCGCAGGCTCCCTTAAGACAGGGTGCGAACTTCTCGCACTGTGTTGATCTGCTAGGGTGTGAACTCTTTCTAAAGCAAGGAAAAAGATGAATTCTCGATGCTTCTAGAAGGGATTCTTCTAGAAGGATGAGATGGCATTCAAATGGTTATCCTAGTACTGGATTCCCTGATATTTTGGGATCATTCTTATCCAAGTAACCAATTCATTCTCTCTTATATATTGAGTGAATTCTCATGGAAAAGGTTAAGAAAGAAAGCAAGCAAGATTCATTGGAGAATTGGTGAAAGAATTGTGTGAAGGACTGAAGCTACAACAACTTGGAGACTCCAACAAGTTTATCCAAAGGGGTTGATCTTCTTCATGCAAGTGAGCAAGTGTGTGTGTCGGAGCCAAGGTCCATCGAAAGGAAGTTTGCGACATCAAGGCTCAGGTTGTAATATTTACTTTCCATTAATATGATACAGTAATATGTCCCTTTCCCATAAATCTATTTCCACTTTATTGTATAATTCCTTGATCATATACATAGATTGACTGTTTAATAGATTGTGCTATCTTCACTTTGGTTGGTTTGTGTTGTCTTGGTCTTGACTGCACGAGAGCACTGGAGCGAAGCGGGAGCAACAAAGACCATATGAAGCGATAATAAGTTATGCTACTTGTTCTTGCCTCCTATTTAATTCAATGGTTAGAATCTAGGGAAAGAGTCATGTTCTGTCTTGCTTTGTTCTAGATCCAGGTGGATCTAGGGAGATCGGTTTGTGTCCGCACTTACGGATTTATCCAATAACAAAATTGGCGACTCCACTGGGGAACAATCCCATTTTCTTTGTGGCTTTTGATATTTTCTGTGGCCATTTTCTCTGGTTTTACTTTTCTCCTATCCTATCAATCTCTGAGTCTTCAGGATATCCTGAGAGACACTTTGGGTCCAGAAGCCTTGTTAAATTTTGCTTCATTTTCCAAATTTTTGATTATGTTCAGGCATTCTCGCACTGTACTTCATTGCAGCCTGCGAGAATAGGTAGAGTTCACACTCTGCCTTTAGGTTTCAGTGCGAGGTTCTCGCACTGCACTTCACTGTAGCCTGTGAGAATCTATAGAGTTCGCATTCTTCCTTTAGGTTCAGTGCGAGGTTCTCACACTCTGGTCAAGGGTCACCTGCGAGAATCACTAATTCTCGCACTGTGTAATATTGCCAGCCTACGAACTCATTTTTTCAAAATTTTGGATTTGAGTGTTGGAATCTTCAACTGCCCAGATCAGTCTAGGTGCCTCATAAGAGTTTCTTGGACCATTGATTGGTGTCTTTCTTGTCTTTGTTTTCGTGCATGAACAGTCTTAGGATTTCAAAGGCTCTTCTTGTCACTTTTGTCTTGACTTTCGTTTCTTGACTTTTCTTGGCATAACCATTCTCTCTGATTTCAGAATATGAGTGTGTTTGATTAGTTAAGAACCGGTGATCGGTTGAAAGTTGAGTTTTCTTGGTCTTTATCATTTGCTTGTTGTTTTGAAAGATCACTTTCCTCATGCAATTGAAAAGACTAGTTTGGGTTTCTTTGTTTTCACAAAATTCATTATTTCTTTTAGTGAAATTTTTGAAACAAAAAGATTTAATTTATTGCTTTATATTAGATTGGGGGCATCCTTGCATTTCAAGTAGCGAAATTGCATGATTCTTGGCGTTTCTTGATCTTAAATTATGAAAAAA